>JAXIVD010004386.1:5000-22500 GCA_036785275.1 Cancer borealis | reverse complement strand
TCTACACATTGAGAGAGAGAGAAAGAGAGAGAGAGAGTAACGAGGGCGCGTCATAGCCGATCACATGCTCTCTCTCACACAATTAGATCCCCTCCTTTGTGTGCTCCCACCAGCGGCGCGGATGGGCTCTGATCCTGTTAGTTGGGGTGAGATCCTGCTGCCTCTGTGGTATTCAGAATCAATGAATCGACTGCAATCACGTTGGAGAGTTTGAGTTTTGAGTGCCTGTTTGTGTGAGAGAGAAAGAAAGAGAGAAAGAGAAAGAGAGAGAGACGTGTCACTAACCTCCTGTCTACAATGATTGAATTGATAAAACAGAACCACACTGTCAAAATATTCCTACGTATAACCATTCTATCTCTCTCAATAGATCGCTGACAACACACTCTCTCTCTCCTGCAATAGATCGTCCACAAAACACTCTATTCTTACACACATAAAACCTCAAAACGTTCATTAAAAGATACATGTTTATAATCTTCAAATGTAAACTCGTCTTGAAAAGTTTCCGAGGTCAGTCAGTGGAGTGTAGCAGCCCTAGGCAAGACTCCCTGATCCCTTCCCCGCTCCGTGGTTCAATCTAAGCCTATTATTTGGCAATCACTGGCTTCATTTAAATTGGGGACATGTACCTAACCCTCCCCCCCTCCCCCCTCCTCCTACCCCTCCCCAACTAGCCAAGGAAGGGAAGGGAAACATACAGTCTTCCATCCATAAAGTAAAATGAATGACTGACTAACTATCACAAACTCTATCTAGTATGTCATTGTTTTGTTCCAAGTGTGTTTAAATGACGTCAATGTTTTCTCTCTCGTCCTTACTGTCCTTTTGTTCCCAAGGTCATCATCGCCCTTACCAGCCACGCCCTAAGGCTCAAAGCCGCCCCCCACCCTTAGTTTCCCTTACAGATCAATGTTATGGTTTGTTTAGGTTTCCCTAGACTGGTTAGGGTGAAGGAAACTGCCTTCTGTCCCCCTCTCCTCCTTCCCTCTCCTTCCCTCCCCTCTTATTGGTGTTGTTTCCCTCTCTCTCAACTCCTTTATCTTACCTTATTGTTATCCTTTACTCCTCCTCCTCCTCCTCCTCCTCCTCCTCCTCCTCCTCCACTTCCTCTTCCTCTTTCTTATCCTTGTCCTTCTCTCTCCCCAAGTGTTTGCTAAATATTAAAACTTCCTTAACAAGTCTTATTGTACATTGTAACATCAATAACTTTTATCAATATAATGTTTTTCGCATTTGTTATGATTACGAATTTTTTTTTTTTTTGGTGCCTAAAAATGGACCAGGATTGGGGTGGAAGTGAGTTTTTGTCATTTTACTGCTTAACTATCAGTCCTACGGGAAGATTTTATAGAACTAAAATTGTTAAGCTTAAAAAGTTCTATCTATAGCATTGATAATTGTCTAAATTACTCCCACGGTTTTTGAGAAATAATGTGTGATAAAAAGTTTTTGTGATCAACACAAATGTATACTTTTTTCAGTTGTTTGAACATTGAATACATTGTGTTGTAGCTCATATGAAAGGTAATTTTATGCTCTATCTTTTATCTTCAATACATTAATTATGTAAATCTCATAGTTTTTGAGGAATCTTAAAAAACATTATTTGTCATCAAAATCCTAAGGGTGTGTACCCTGGCAATTTTGGCTCAAAATATTACTATTTTTGATAATGATGAAAATTGTTCCATAAAGGTTCGTGGGCACCAAGAACACGGTGGTGGACTCAGTTTTGTGATTACTCAGATATCAAACACTGCTTCACCCTAAAACAGTTGAGTTAAAAAATTATTCTTGGTTCCAGGTAACTCAGGTGTTATATAAACTTTGAAAACCTTTACCCACGTGGACACAATGGCCAGGTAGAATTGCACTGGATGGCCCCCCTTCCCCCCTCTCTCCACCTGCCGCCTTCCCCTCTCCTTTACCTGGCCAGCGCGATGTATACCTGCTTGAAAGAACTGCAGGTGGAGACGTTCCTTTACCTGCAGTGTTCGCGGTGTTTTACTCAGCATAAAGACCCTTAAAGGAACGGTCGTGTAGTCGTAAACGTAAATATTAAATTGAACCTTTTTGAAAATAGCTTTAGGTTTGCATATATTTAGTTTTTTTTTTTTTTTTTTTTTTTTTTTTTTAGGGGGAGATGGGAGTTTTATTTTTGTATTTTTGTATAATTATGTATAACTGCACCTCATTCCAGTCTCACATCACTTCATTCCAGGCTCAAAACACTTCATTCCAGGCTCACAACACTTCATTCCAGTCTCAAACCACTTCATTCCAGTCTCAAAACACTTCATTCCAGTCTCAAAACACTTCATTCCAGGCTCAAAACACTTCATTCCAGTCTCAAAACACTTCATTCCAGTCTCACAACACTTCATTCCAGGCTCAAAACACTTCATTCCAGGCTCAAACCACTTCATTCCAGTTTCAGCAACCATTCCAACCTAATACCACTTCATTCCAGTTTCACAGCACTTCATTCCAACCACACACCACTTCCTTCCAGCTTCACTACCTCATTCCAGCCTCTCTACCTCATTCTAACCACCACTACAAGTACAACAACTACTTACCGCCGCCCTACAGTGTCCGTTGCGACGCCATTTTCCGTCATTACACGTCCAAGGGCGCCACCAACACATCCCTTGTATCGAGTTAACATATTTCAATATTTATCATTTCCACTACACCTCACGAGACGAAGCCATGCCCTAGGGAACCCAATTTTGTGGGTTTGTCGAGGGAACGAACGATGCGTCTTCCTCCCTCCTCTCCTCCCCCCCCTTCCTTCTCTCCCTCCTCTACCTCCCTTTCTCGTCTCCCTTTTCTCCCTCCTCTCTCTACCCTCGTATTCCTCTCTCTTCTCCCTACTTCCCTCGTCCTCCTTCCTTCTCTCCCTCATTCCCTACTCTCCTATTCCTCCCTCCTCTCTCCTCATCCCCTATCCTCATCTCCCTTCACTCCTCTCCCTTCCTAGCCTCCCGGAATCTTATTAGAGTCCCTACTGAGGCTTCTCCCTGTCACCTCGTGCGGCTGGGGAGGAAACCATTGCCTAAACAATACACAAATGCTGCCTGGCTGCTAACTGGAGGCGGCGAGGCGATGGAACGATACCACAAAGAATCATTTTTGTGCCTCTTCCTCTATGTTATGTTCTCTGTGCTAGTTTCTCTTCCAGTTTTCTTAGTGTCTATTTTTTTATCTTATTGTATTGTGTATGTTGATGTATTTTCTAGGTTTTTTTATGTATTGTTTTTCAGTTCTAGTTTATATTAATGTACTGGATTTATTCTTACTGTAGCATTGTATTGTTGTATCGTGGTGTATTTTGATGTATTTCTAGACTCCAGGTATTTAAAATAAGTACCAAATCGGTTTTCTTTACCTGGAAATGACCTTTGAGGAGGGGAAAAAAAAGTAACGAATAATGACTTCCAATAATCAGATCTTCCTTCATTTACATTCTTGGTTTTGTTATTGATGAATTTATAATGGAGTGTCGATAGCAGACTTTTTTATTTTTTATTATATATATTTTTCCTCCCTTTGGTTATTTCCTAATGTGTTGTGAAGGAAGGTGAGTGTGGTTACAATTTACCTGTATATATGCACACCTGTTTTTGGGTTGTTTAGTGGTTCCTTGTGATCTTAATTGGGGAGGTGTAAGGATTAATAGCTGACTCGAGTGCAGGTGTGAAGGACAGGTGTGATTGTGTATGTGTGTGTGTGTATGTGTGTGTTTTTTATGTATCGTGTAAGTGTAATATTTATTTTCCATCTACATTACCTCATTTTTTTTCCTCTTTTTCCTTGGTTTTGTTCCTTCTAGTCCATATTTTTTTTCCTGTTTCCTTCTCTTCATCATAATTTTCGTTTACCTTCTCTCTTCTTTCTCCTCTTACTCCTTCCTCTCTTTCTCAATCCTTCTCAGCTTTATACCAATCCTCTTCCTCCCCCTCTTCCTCCCCCTCTTCCTCCTCCTCCTTCTCCTCCTCCTCCTCCTCCTCCTCACCCCAGGCTAGCTCAACGCGTGGAAAATTGGGAATCGGTTGGACGGTTTGCAACTCTCATTAAAACAGGAAATAAGAAGGAAAAAGAGAAGACCAGGGAAATTTTCAGATGACGAATTTCTTCCTTAATTTCCTCCTTCTTTCCCTCTCCCCCCTCTCCCCCCCCCCTCTCCTCCTCCTTTCCCCTCCCCGTTATTGTGTCATTTGGTATTAGTGTTGATGAGGTGAGAGAGAGAGAGACAGAGACAGAGAGACAGACACACACACACACACACACACACACACACACACACACACACACACACACACACACACACACACACACACACACCATTCGTCACCCTTACTTTGACTCGACCAATACTTCATTAAAATGTGATATGTGGCCAAATATTTGCCTAATCATGCCTCAGTAATTAGGGGAAAGAAGGGGGGCGGGGGCTGAGGGGGGGGGGGGTTAGGGGGGGGGCTGAGGGGGGGTAGGGGAGGAGGATGAAAGTAGGGAGGGATGAAAGCTGACTACTGTAAACACACACTTCATTACTGTCTGCGTTTGAAAGCACACTCGGGATTGGTTGAAAATTTATCTCTATTATTTGTGTATAAGACATGTATGGATTGGATGGATGGATCGGGTACTGTACGTGTTCTGTTGGGGGGGGAGGGGGTTTTGTGTATGTTTGTGTGTTTGTTTGTGTGTGTATGTGTCTGTGTATGTGCGTGTTTGTGTTTGTCTTTTCGTTTTCTCTGTTTGTCATTGTAATTCCTGTTATTATTATTATTATTATTATTATTATTATTATTATTATTATCATTATTAATATATTCATCATCATCATCATCATCATCATCATCATCATCATCATCATCATCAGCTTTCCAAAATAATAATCCCGAGGCTTTCCTTCTATAAACAAAGCAAAATGTTTCCTTTCTCCTCTTTCTCTTCCTCCTCCTCCTCCTCCTCCTCCTCCTCTTCCTCCTCCTCCTCCTCCTCCTCATCTTTCTCCTCCGTGTATTCCCTCAGGCAAAGGAATTTCATGATATTTACATTTCTTTACCTCCTACCTGGCGTTGTGTTTCTCCTCTTCACCTGCCCTGCCTCACCTGCCCTGCCTCACCTGCCCTGCCTCACCTGTCCTGCCTCACCTATCCTGCCTCACCTGCCCTGCCTCACCTATCCTGCCTCACCTGTCCTGCCTCACCTGTCCTGCCTCACCTATCCTGCCTCACCTGCCCTGCCTCACCTATCCTGCCTCACCTGTCCTGCCTCACCTGCCCTGCCTCACCTGCCCTGCCTCACCTGCCCTGCCTCACCTATCCTGCCTCACCTGTGCCCTGCCTCACCTGCCCTGCCTCACCTATCCTGCCTCACCTGTGTTGGAGTGGCCAGGTGTTCCTCCACAGGTGATCAGAGTTACCTATGAATAATTAGTGAAGATGGAATTAATGCAGGTAAAGAGAGGTCACAGTAGGAGTCTGAATTGAGAGAAAGAGAGAGAGAGAGAGAGAGAGAGAGAGAGAGAGAGAGAGAGAGAGAGAGAGAGAGAGAGAGAGAGAGAGAGAGAGAGAGAGAGAGAGAGAGAGAAAAAAATGAGAGAGAGAGATATATAAAGAGGATGAACTTAGAAAGAGAAATAAAACTCAGATGCAGAAGAAAAAAAATCATAAAAGAACTTAACATCATGGAGATAGTAATTATTCCTTCATTCTTAAGATTTAATCCTTACCTTGCCTTACCTTGCCTTACCTTGCCTTGCCTTACCTTACCTTACCTTACCTTACCTTACCTTATCTTACCTTATTATTACATTACTTAATACGTCTTAGGAGATCAGATTCACCTGTGCTTAATTAATACTTAGGATTAATTGTCTCTCTTTGTGTTGAATTAATTACGAGATGAGTGATTTATGTCCTTTTTCTTAAGATTTATGATATTGTGTTTTAATGAAGTGTTTTATTTTGTGTATATTAACGAGGAATGATTAGTAAAAAAAAAAGGTAAAGGAAGGAACTGGATAAATATAGATGAAGGAATATTAAATGTTTTTATATTATTAGTTAGTTTTTTATTTTTGTTTCGTCTATTGATTGTATGTTTATCGTGCGTCACACACTCTCTCTCTCTCTCTCTCTCTCTCTCTCCTCTCTCTCTCTCTCTCTCTCTCTCTCTCTCTCTCTCTCTCTCTCTCTCTCTCTCTCTCTCTCTCTCTCTCTCTCTCTCTCTCTCTCTCTCTCTCTTTTTCTTTTCTTTTTTCTCTCTCTCAGGAAATGGAAGAATCAGTTAAAATTTCAGTCAGCTAAACATTGTGTCCGTAATGCTATCAGTCAATCAGTCAGTCAGTCAGTCAAACAAATCATTTACAAATAAGATAAATAATTTCAGTTAATTGTTTAAGTTATCAGTCCACCCGTCAGTCAGTCAGTCAATCAGTTAGTCAGTCAGTCAGCGGCTCAACAACTTAATCAACGTAACAATGATGAAGTCAGCCGCTCAGTTAATTAGTCAATCACTTAGTCAGTCAATCAGTCAGGTATCTCACTCTGTCGCCAGCGGTGATTACAAAAAAAATTAATCACAATAGTCTTTCCCTCCTCCTCCTCCTCTTCATCCTCCTCCTCCTCCTCCTTCTCCTCCTCTTCATCCTCCTCCTCTTCATCCTACTCCTCCTCCTCCTCCTTTACCTCCTCGTATTGTATATTGAAGATTAGTTTATAGAAGACAGTATTCTGATCAATCTCCATTATTATTCAAGTGTATTTCATTGTATTTCCACTAAGTTAACATTTGAATAGGTGTGAGAAGTAACAGACAGACAGACAGACAGACAGACAGACAGACAGACAGACAGGGAACACAAATGATACACAACATATAATGTATACATATATATTATTTATTGTGGGATAAGCAAACTTTACAGGCCTCACTTTTAGGTTAAGTTACACCAAGGAATAGAAGTATTATATATATTACATAGCACTTCATCCCCACCAGAACAACACTAATATGTACAGGGAAGGGAGTAGTAGTAGTAGTAGTAGTAGTAGTAGTAGTAGTAGTAGTAGTAGTAGTAGTAGTAGTAGTAGCAGTAGTAGTAGTAGTAGTAGTAGAAGTAGTAGTAGTAGTAGTAGTAGTAGTAGTAGTAGTAGTAGTAGTAGTAGTAGTAGTAGAAGTAGTAGTAGTAGTAGTAGTAGTAGTAGTAGTAGTAGTAGTAGTAGTAGTAGTAGAAGTAGAAGTAGTAGTAGTAGTAGTAGTAGTAGTAGTAGTAGTAGTAGAAGTAGTAGTAGTAGTAGTAGTAGTAGTAGTAGTAGTAGTAGTAGGCAGAAAGAATATAATCTTCTTAATAGCAATAACAATAATAATGATAGTATGAATAATAATAATCTTAGCATAACACACTCCTAACACACTCCTAACACTCCTTCATCAGCAGCATGGACGGAACCTCTCATCACTAACACATAACTTAAATGTGGAGAAATATACAAGTTATCTCAAGTAAACTCTAAGAAAATGTCCCTCAACTTAACTAAGCAAGTTGTTTGTATATTTCATTAATAAACATAAACATATTTTCAAAGTAAATCATTAAAGAAAAATTTATCACACAAAATTGTGCATAAATAGTTATTGAGTATAGATGTCTTACTCTAGTTAATGGAAGATGTAACTTTGTACTTTGATGTAAGGTTAGTTACAAAACATAAAAACATTACTTCATATCATTTCTTCAAGTTATTGATGAAGCTTAAAATATATGAAAAGTTAATATATATTGATAATTCACTTATTTACTACATGTTGTTTTTTTCTTATTGTAAGATTTTCGTTAGTTTTTTTTTTTTTTTTGTGTGTGCGCGTGTGTTGTTCTATATGGAGCGTCACTCACCTGAAAGTGAGGCGGGCGGGGATAGGAGGGGTGGAGGGCGGGCTGAAGGCACACTAGTGGCACCCCAACTTGTCAGTCTAACACTCAATTTTGACGTTTTCATGAACGGTAACGGTAGCACACTTTTAGCCTGGTTTGCACACCGTAACACCGTAACACTCAATACCTATCCGCAACGCAAAGTTTGCCTCTCACCACAACACCGCCGTCCACGCTGCCGTGCCCTGCCTCGGCGCGCCGCTGGCCGCCTGGGGCACGTTGAAGGTTCTATTTAGGTGTCATTATCTCCACGTGGAAGGGATAGAAACAGTCGATGCATAGCGGCACTTCGCACACCTGGCACATCATGCTGGTCCTCTTCATTCCCAACCTGAGGCGGGAGTGTCTCAGGCAGCCCAGGGTCCTGGCGCGGCCTCGCCTCTCACTGCGTATAGGCTGAGGGAAGTGATCACGACTCAGCAGCAGGGACGTGTCAGAATGCTGAGGCTGAGGCTGAGGCTGCTGCTGCTGCTGCTGCTGCTGCTGCTGGTGTGTGGTTGGTGCGGCGGGGTGAGGGGCGCGAGGTTCCCGGTGTTCTTGGTGGAAGGCGTTGGTGGGGACGTATGTGTGGTTGATGAAGTATTGGTCGTCGTGTGTGTAGGGCGTTGGGTAGGTGATGAAGGTTTGGTCCCCGGCAGCCAGAGGCATTTGATTGTTAGGCAGCACGTGGTGAGCGGGGCGATGGTGGTAGCGGTGGTGGTCTGGGTAAGGAACATTGTGAATACCTGGTGGTGGTGGTGGTGGTGGTGGTGGGCGCGGCACGGCGTGGCCCGGCGCCACCTGGTCCAAGGAAGGCGACACTTGATGACACGGGAACACGTGGCCCGCACCACCAGGCACGGGCTGGCCAGGGTACACGTGGCCTCCTGTAGAAGACTCCATCAACACTTGATTTCCTGGGAGTGGAGGCACCTGGTGGCTGTAAATCACATGTCCCTCGGCAGGGGACCCCTGGTGGCCCTGGACCTCCAAGCCTCCCTCGGCAGGAGATATCTGGTGGGCGTGAACCACTTGTATATCGGCGGGAGACCCCTGGTGGCCCTGCATCAGCTCGGCAGGGGATGCCTGCTGACCAGGGATCATTTCGACAGCGACAGGTGACCCCTGCTGGCCCTGGATCATCTGTTGGTGGGCAGGAGATGCCTGGACGCCATATGTGCCACACTGCTGGCCATGAGACACGTGGTGGGTGTGCGGGGCGTGGCCCTCTGGTGGAGTATACAGCTGGCACTCCTCCTGATCCTGATCCTGATCCTGATCCTGATCCTGGCCTGGGGACGGGGACGGGGACGCCTGGTGGCCGCGGAGGAATTGTTCCTGCACGGAATGGTTGTGATTGCCTTCACCTTCCGCCGCGGCAGACTCCTGCACCTCCTGGTGGGGGGGAGGGGAGTACAGGTCCTCGACGAGGGGCAGGTCCTCCAGCTCCTGCAGACTTAGGGCGCCGAGGAACAGCGGGAAGTGTGCGGCGTCACCTGGGGAGAGAAGGATAACTTAGGTACAGATAAAGACGTGAATGCATCAATGCTTCAACACACTCCTGGGCCTGTCACGATGCCTTGACCCGCGACACGGCAAACAAAGGAACATCTACACCTTAACTTGCATCACACTATCATCTCTGTATTGTTCACATTATTTATCTCTGTAATAAAGAAATTTTAGAGTTACATTATCTATAACTTGTTGTTTCCTCGCCATGTAGGTGTTTAGAAGTGTTAGGAAGGATTGATATGTTATAATGACTGGCAATTAACCTAATGAAGAATGCACTCTATCGTTATGCTACTTAAACCAACGCGGGAAAGCTGTACAAGTATCAATTATTTCCGCTGTTTTATCTATTACATACTTTTTGACTTGCCTTTGTGAAAAATAATAATGATAATGATGATAGTGATAATAATGGTAAAGAATAATAACAATAGTAATAATGATATTGATAATAATGACAATAATGATAAGTATTCACGTGTAAAATAATATAGATAAGTAATGCAAATGTTTCCTCGAGAATTACTCTTTAAATATTAAACTGGAATGATAATAATTTTGCGTCAAGGTTTTAGTTCTTTCGTAAATCGCTCGATATATTTATTATTATTAAGTATTATATCTACGAATATTACTTTACACTATACTTAATATTTATACACGTGTACGTATACTTCATTATCGTGGTGACTACTGCTGCTGCCACTTGTATGTCCTGAAGGTGAGTGAAAGGTTTGAAAGAGTTCCAAGAATGCCTGAAGGAGTAACACAACCTTCACGAGTATTAATGACGGAGACGCAAGCATGTGGTGACGCTCCCTGCTCACCACTCATCAGTCACCACTCATCAGTCACCACTCTGGTGCCTTCAGGAGGATGTGAACACAGAACCAAACATAGACACACTTACCTTGAGCGTTGTTGTTGTTGTTGTCGGTGTTGTTGTTGTTGTTGTTGTTGTTGTCGTCGTTGTTATTGTTGTTGTTGTTGTCGTTGTTATTGTTGCTGTTGCCTCTGGAGGCAATATATCGCCGCCACTTAATGAAGTTGTAAATAAACTTTTCAAAAGTTTTGAGTTCCAACACAAGTCGCCTTCGTTTGTTTATCTGCGGCGGGTCCTGAGTGTGGTGGGCGTCGCGCCGCCCCTGCACCCCTGCCTCACCCGGGTACTCCGAGGCACACTGCGGCGGGTCATCCTCCTCCCGAGGCCTTTTCCTGATGTTTCTCTGCTGGTCCTGCACAGGAGGAGGAAGTGGAGGAGGAGGAGGAGGGTGGTGTGAGGGCGCGGCGGTGCTGGTGGAGGCGCCGCTGTGGGCGGGAAGCTCCATAAACCCTGACATTACGCACAGTGAGGAAAGAACACCACGTGATGCCAAGGACACACTCGACTGCAGCAGCCGAGGGCAGGAGGTCAACTGACCCCGAACAGGAGCCAATGTGACGTCATGTGATGGGAGGAGCAAGGCAAGGCGGCACATGACACACCGAGTTACAGGTGACCCCGCCGCCATCAAAGGAGGCGGCCCGCCTTGACCTGGTAATGACGCGATGATGAGGTCATCGTGGCTGCCTCCCGCTCTTTGATGCACCGCCGCCCCGCCGCCACGCAGGTCACCGCCCCGCCCCGCCCCGCCCCGCCCCGCTCCGCCTTGGCCACGGAATTAACGGGGAGGTGTGGTTAGGTTAAAAAAAACTATGCCGTGCCCTGCCTACCATACCCTCGTCTGCCTCGTGATTCAAATCTTTTCCAAAATCCCGGAATGGAGAAATATTCATCCCCAAAATAATACAAACTGCATAGCGGGAGGGAGGGAGGGAAGAGAGGAAGGGAAGGAGGGAGGGAGGGAGGGAGGGAGAGAGGGAAGGGAGGGAGGGAGGGAGTGGTCAGGAGCATCGAGTGATTTGTTTAGCAGCAGGTGAGGGGCTGCTCGGCCAGGTGTGATTGGCCAGCCCCGCGGACGCTCGCCTTTATTACTTCAGCATCATTTTTAAAACCAATCAAATTCAACAATAAATGCTGTCGGCGACCTTACCTTTAATTTATAGGATTCCCATATTTTCGTATATAACTTTTCACTCAGATTTTCGGGTCTGTCAAAAATATTCCTGCTCCCCCCACAGGCGAGACACGATCATGTTTAGGTGAGCATTTTTGAAAACGTAACCAATAAGTCGTATTCCACAACGCACTCAGTCCAACGACGCACGCACGCACACACACACACACACACACACACACACACACACACACACACACACACACACACACACACACACACACACACACACACACACACACACACACACACACACACACACACACACACACATTACTAACACTTCTATCACTCCTCGTCAATTAATAACATCACCACCTTATCAAATACATCAAATACATTAATAAAACACAACATACATCACAAATAAACCTAAAACCAACCCTCACTTATACAAAACATACACACTTTACAACCCAACACATCTATTTACTTATATATTTACTTATAACACCATAAAGTAACATTAAGTAGCATAGGGAATACATACCACCACCACCACACAAACCAAGGCTTCACTACCGCTAAACACACCTCAAACTATCATCATTTCTTAACACTTAGCGGCGCCTTGTGAGAGAGAGAGCGGCGCGGCAACGTCAAGGGGTCTCAATGAACGTATCTCTCACCCCATCCTCACCTCACCTGCCCTCTCCTTGTGACCTGATCTGCCCGCCTGCGTAATACTATCAGCGGAACCCTTTACTGTCTGCCGCTATGTGTTATTCACCATAGCCTGGAGGATCACGCGCTGGATTCATGTTCGTCAGCCATTACATTCCCCGAAAATGCTTCCTCCTCCTCGCATATTTGTCATCCTTCATTCACTGACTTTTGAGTGTATATCATTGCTAGAATCTCTCTCTTTCTTTTTTTAATTCTCTCTCTCTCTCTCTCTCTCTCTCTCTCTCTCTCTCTCTCTCTCTCTCTCTCTCTCTCTCTCTCTCTCTCTCTCTCTCTCTCTCTCTCTCATTCTCTGTTTTACTGGCTATTTCTCGTCATTCTTTCCTCGCCGCCAAAGTCTATGAAACTACATCATATATTCACCTTTTGCGCTCCACTTCCATCGCGTCTCTAAAAGTATTACCCCTGATGCGAGGACAAAACCTTCCCTCCAGCTAAGTGTGTCGTGGAAATGAGACCACCTTTGTGTGTTGCAATATGTAGTGTTTTATTTATATTATTTTTAATGTGTATTTTTTCACCCTCAATGTTTTATTTTATAGCTCATTTTCATATGTGTGAAAAATATTAGTGATAGCAGCTTTGGTTGATGTGTGTGTGTGTGTGTGTGTGTGTGTGGGTGTGTGTGTGTGTCTATCTACCATTTGTCTTCTTATCTACTTTCCTGTCTGTGTTTCTATCTACCACTTACCTATTCCTTGTTTGTCTGTCATTTGTCGTGTTATCTTCTCGTGTGTGTCTGTTTATATCTACTACTTACCTATTTCTTGTTTGTCTTTGTCTTCCTTATCACTATTCCCATCTATGTCCTGTTTGGAGTAGTAATTTTTCTAACCTTATCTGTCTGTGCATCATTTTGTAATTATTTCACTTCCCATTCCTATTACTTTCTTTTTTTTTAGCTACCTTTCTCTACCTTTCATTCGCTTTTCTATATAAGATCACAATACTAAAGATTCTAAAGAGACAATATGAACCAAAAAAACATATATGATAATCTTTAACATATATTATCATCACCATTTCTTCATATAATTTCCTTTTCAATCTGTGTTAAGTTGCTCTATTTTATTTTATTTTATTTTTTCTTTCATTTTTTTGCTGGTAAAGGGCAGGGCATTAGGGTCTGGTCCGGTGTGGTCTGGTCTGGTTTGGTCTGGTCTGGTGTGGTCTGACAACGTAATCAGACCATCTTTAGGGAACGACAACTGATGAATGTAGATAGTTTTACATACATCCCGCTGACAGGACCTACCAGTGTGTGTGTGTGTGTGTGTGTGTGTGTGTGTGTGTGTGTGTGTGTGTGTGTGTGTGTGTGTGTGTGTGTGTGTGTGTGTGTGTGTGTGTGTGTGTGTGTGTGTGTGTGTGTGTGTGTGTGGATGATGGGAGTTCGATGTGTGTTTTGACCTTTTCTACACACACACACACACACACACACACACACACACACACACACACACACACACACACACACACACACACACACACACACACACACACACACACACACATGCATTGCCTCACTTTTAATATAGAGTCACCCGACAGAGAGCTTTATAATTACATTCGCGTTCTGTATTAGATAACTCGCCCGCGATAATGAAGGCTGCGCTAATCACTATTCATTAAGCTGTCAGGTTATTAGTGAAGAGAGAGAGAGAGAGAGAGAGAGAGAGAGAGAGAGAGAGAGAGAGAGAGAGAGAGAGAGAGAGAGAGAGAGAGAGAGAGAGAGAGAGAGAGAGAGACAGACAGACAGACAGACAGACAGACAGACAGACAGACTTTGTGATGCTGTCGTGACTGGTAAATAAAAAGGGAGGCGGTGAAGGGCATCAGTACACACACACACACACACACACACACACACACACACACACACACACACACACACACACACACACACACACACACACACAGATTGAAAACTAGACAGCCACATTTAGCACATCCCTACATTACCAAGGGTAGAGGGAATCTGGGTGGGTATTAGGGAGGTAGTGGGTATTTGGGGGGTGGGTATTGGAGAGGGTAGTGGGTATCTGGGGGGGTATAAGGGGGGGTGAACAGGTAACAAGGTATCACTGAAAAATTATCGCCAGCCAGGTAGCCTTCCGTAGCGGGCATGAAGTGTAATTAGTGGTTCGAACAGGTGATCATTTACCTGTACAGTGCGTGGAGGTGTACAGGTAGGGTGGTCCTCCTGAGTCTTAATGAAGCAGGTGATAAGGCGACAGGTGAGCTACGGGTGTGGGTGTGTGGGCGTGGGTGTGGGTGTGGGTGTTGGGGGGAGAAGGGGGAAGGTATAGTGATGTGTAATGAATGTATGTTTGGTTTCATTTTTGGTTTCATTTTTGGTTTTAATTCTGGTTTCTATTATGCTTGGTTTTGTTTTTGTTTTCTTCTTTTTTTTCTACATTTTCATTTTATTTCGGCTTCATTTTGACTTTATTTTGATTTCATTGGCTAGTTTGTGCTTAATTTGTGGTAATTTGCCATTAATTTCAGAATAGTAGTAGTAGTAGTAGTAGAACCAGTAGTAGTAGTAATAGTAGTAGTAGTAGTAGTAGTAGAACCAGTAGTAGTAGTAATAGTAGTAGTAGTAGTAGTACATAAATTCAACACACAGAATCAACCATCACCATCATCACCATCACCATCACATCACCATTTTATTCCACCCTTCCTCTACCCTTCATTCTTTCACCACCAAAAAAGATTTACAACCGAGGCTAGAGTCTAGATCCTGTAAGTCATTCTCTCTAGTGCTACCAACCTTATACATCCCTTGAGTCGACC
Organism: Cancer borealis; assembly: GCA_036785275.1. Classification (NCBI taxonomy): domain Eukaryota; kingdom Metazoa; phylum Arthropoda; class Malacostraca; order Decapoda; family Cancridae; genus Cancer; species Cancer borealis. The sequence goes on along the minus strand of JAXIVD010004386.1, from coordinate 7,515 downwards.
TACAAAACACTAATCACTTTATTGCCCTAAACTACCGACTCTATTGCACGCCACTTTCATCTACATGGGGACGACAGGCTGGATTTCATGCTATATTGTTATGATAATGTGTTGCATATGTTTAAGAGCAATTGAAGGTATGGTGTGTGTGTGTGTGTGTGTGTGTGTATGTGTGTGTGTATGTGTGTGTTCTTCCATCCTTCCTTCTTCATTTCTTTATTACATTTCTTCCTCCATTTTCTCTCCTGCCTTTCTTACCGCCACACCAACTCACTCTTTCATTCTCTCTCTTCCCTCCTTCCCTCCCACCTTCCTTCCTTCCTACCTTCACAACCTTCCTACCTCCTTCCCTACCTCCCTACCTCCTTCCCTCCTTCCCATCCCTCCCACCTTCCCTCCCACCTACCCTACCTCCCTCCTACCTTCCCACCCCTCTTCCCTCCCTCCCTCCGTCCCTCCCTCCTTCCTTCCCTCCCTCCCCCCCACAAGCTAGTAGACTTTTCCCCTTAATCTTGAGCACTCAGGTTGAAAAATGAGGAAGGAAAAAGAGATTTTTTGACGAAATTCAATCTGGTGGTTAATGATGCCTGGGGCCTCGCACGCTTGCTTCTCTAGACGCTAATTAAGGCCCACCCGCTCACCTGTAACGACCAATTAGCCCTAACGATCCTGTGAGACACAATTACCAGCCTATAATAGATATTAGCAAGTTTGTTTTGTTTTCATTAACGTGTTTTTTTTTTTTTTTTTTTTTCTTGTTTGTTTTTTTAGGAAGTTGTGAGTTTGTTTGTTTGTTTGTTTGTTTGTTTGTTTGTTTTTTGCATCGTTGTCTTTCATGATTTGTGTTGTTTTTATCTATTTTTATTTATTTGGTGAATATTTCGTTTGTTTCTTATGGGAAATATCTTTATGATTTAACAGTTTCGGTATAGAATTTAATGTCATATCTCTCTCTCTCTCTCTCTCTCTCTCTCTCTCTCTCTCTCTCTCTCTCTCTCTCTCTCTCTCTCTCTCTCTCTCTCTCTCTCTCTCTCTCTCTCTCTCTCTCTCTCTCAGCAGTATTTGCTTTATTTACATTAATATTTTGATAACAAACGTATTTTAAATGAAATTGTTTTGAGGTTTCTATTTTCTTCCTCAGAATAATATAACCGAGAGAGAGAGAGAGAGAGAGAGAGAGAGAGAGAGAGAGAGAGAGAGAGAGAGAGAGAGAGAGAGAGAGAGAGAGAGAGAGAGAGAGAGAGAGAGAGAGAGAGAGAGAGAGAGAGAGAGAGAGAGAGAGAATAAAGGTAGTGTGTTAGAGTTAGTGCCGCGGTAATCACTCACATTACTTGGTACAAAATGTTCTTCTTTTCTGTTCTGATGTTGTGTAATCAAAAGAACGAGGAGAACTAGGTGAACAATGGTCCCTTTGTGTGTGTGTGTGTGTGTGTGTGTGTGTGTGTGTGTGTGTGTGTGTGTGTGTGTGTGTGTGTGTGTGTGTGTGTGTGTGTGTGTGTGTGTGTGTGTGTGTGTGTGTGTAATTTTTCTTCAGCTTTTTTTTCCATCTTTAATTTCTTGCTTACCTCCCATTCCCTCTCTCTCTTTTTCTCTTTTTTTTTTCTTTTTCTCTCTTTCTCTCTTTCTTTAGACGCATTGACTTATATTTTTTGTTTCTCTTTTTCTACTCAGCTTTCCTTTCTTACTACTACTACTACTACTACTACTACTACTACTACTACTACTACTACTACTACTACTACTACTACTACTACTACTACTTTCCCTCACCACCACTACTATTATTATACTAAAAGGTAATCATCTTTTACTTTATTTTTACCCTTATATCTTTACCACAAGAGAGAGAAAAAGAAAGAGAGAGGGAGGAAGAAAGAGAGAGAGAACACCTACACACCTTTCCCTCCCTTCCTTCCTTCCTTCCTTCCCCTTCCTTCACCTTCCTTCCTCCTCTCCCTCTAAGATCCAACCTTCGCTTCACCAGATTCAGCCTCTTTCCAGCGGCCCTAAAAATGCGCCTCTTCTCCATCCCATCTCGAACACTTTTATCATAGCATCACTTTGATCGCCCTACGTGAGTCCAGGGGGGGAAGGGGGCGCTTGGGGGGGGCAGGAGGGAAGAGGAAGAAAGAATATAAAGAGTAAATAAAAGTATACCCAAAGAGAGAATAAGAGAGAGAGAGAGAGAGAGAATGAAAATGGATGACCGTTAGGAGGCAACAACTCTAGTGAAGAAATGGGGTTTGAAAGTCTCTTGAAAACGGACTGGTTGGGTGAAGAAATTTTCCCATTTTTCTTCCCTATTACCTTCGATTTGACGGTCAGATGGCCTCGCTGAGTGGGAAAATGGGGGTTAGAAAGGGAGCAATTTAACAGCTAATTGCCTGCCTTGGAATGCTTTGACCGAGGGAACTAGCTACGGGCGAGTAAATCTGTGTTTGGACAGAGAAACAACAGCAACAGCAACAGCAACAGCAACAGCAACAGCAACAGGAACAGCCGCCCCGGGCACGCT
>JAXIVD010004385.1:32500-36488 GCA_036785275.1 Cancer borealis | reverse complement strand
TCCTCCTCCTTCCTCCTCTCCTCCTCCTCTTCCTCCTCTCTTCTCTCTTCTTTCTTTTCTATTTCTTGTTCTTCTTATTCTAATCCTTTTACTCCATCTCCCTTTCTTCTGTTCATTGCTCCGCCTCCGCTGTTCTCGCCCTCCCCGCCCCGCCCAGTCTTATCATGCCTCCCACCCTCAACGACCCACGAGAGGCGGGGTGGGAGAAGCGCGTGGGTGGATGGACAGGCGGGTGGGTGGGTGGACAGGCGGGTGGGTGGGTGGACAGGCGGGCGGGTGGGTGGACGTGTGGGTGGACAGGTATGCGGATAAGTGAACTGATTTTCGCTCTACATTATTGTTTTCTTTTACTTATTGGAGCTAACTTTGTCTTTCCTTTATTGTTAGCAAAACGATTTTTTTTATTATCTTTCTTAGTGTTTACTTGGTCATTGTTCTGTGTTATTTTTTAAGTTATTGTTTTTTTATTTATGCTTGCAGAAATTTCTAACTCCTGTGGATTTATTTTTTTGATTTATTTTTTTCCATGTCAAGTCTTGTTGTTTATTTTCATCACAATTGGATGATCAAGTGAAACACATTTTTCTTCCAGTTCAGTTTTTGTTCTTATACTGGTAATGTTTGTTCCCCTCATCGCAGACCTGCAGGTAACACATGTTCTCTTCTTTCTGGTCAGATCATCACATGGAAAAAAAAAAAACGATCTTGCGTAGTATCATTTTTACTCCATGTGGCAACGATTAAAAGTTATTGTAACATTTCGACCTTGTAGAAATGTATCGTTTTTCTTTTACTGACTCGAATTTCTACTGTTAATTTATCTATTGACATGTTTATTCATTAATTTATTTAGCTTTTTATTCAAGGGCGTGGTTACCTATGTAGTACAACCAAGCCAGGTTTCTTTGAGAGAACCCTGACGCTATCTTACTCCCTCTCCCACGCGACACACGGCCGATACCCACAAATCGGAGCAACACGTAATGCTATGAGGTGCTACGTGCCCATTATTCTAAGCGGATCGAATCGCACAAAGACAGACAAGACGTAGGTGACTGAAAAAAAAGAGTAAAAAATAACAAAAAACTCCTTGTAAATAATAAGCCCAGCCTGCCAATAACACGAGGCCAAACTGGAATAAAAGTAAATTCTAGGTCTTACACATTAGAATCTCAGAGGGAAGATCAGAGGCTGTGAAATCAAGGCATATTGGCACTAATGACCACCTTGGTGGCCCAGACGACCCCGCCCCACGAGTCAAAGGTCATACCCGCGCCCCACCTGGCAACTCCGTCTTCCAGGAACCAATCAGAACCCAGAGAGTAGCGCCTCGGGACACAGTGGGTAGGCTCGCTGGGTCTCTAATCTGGGTGATGGCATAGGAAGCTGTGGGGAGTCGAAGTTTGAAGATGGCTTTTTTTTTTTTTTTTTTCTTACTGCAGTTTTTATGATGAAGTCCCTGACAGTTCTCTCTCTTTCATATATATATATATATATATTTTTTTTCTCTCTCTCTCTCTCTCTCTCTCTCTCTCTCTCTCTCTCTTCTCTCTCTCTCTCTCTCTCTCTCTCTCTCTCTCTCCTCTCTCTCTCTTTCTCTCTCTCTCTCTCTCTTTATCTATCTATCTATCTATCTATCTATCTATCTATCTATCTATCTATTTATCTATCTCACTTGAAGTATTCGGTGCAAAACTTAACCTTTCCTCGGTCGAGAAACAAAGGCTCAGTGTTTCAAAATACTTAAATAATTCATGAATGTTGACGCGAATAAATTGTTTCATATTGACGACTCATCACGCACAGACGAGGACTTGTAAAGGGCTGAAGGTAAGATGTGTGTAGACAGATTCAACTACCTTCCACTTTACTAATAATGTCGTTAGGGAGTGGAATAAACTCGCCTTTCATGGTGCAGTGCAATACAATAAATTTATTCAAAAACAAACTTGACCACCATCTCTGGAAGGGCAATAAGACCCGGCGTCCTATTGGGTGTTTCAGTTCAATTCTGAGTGCGAGTATTTTTGATAAAGTTTCTCTATTGTGATTTAATTTCAGATCATTTTTACTCTAGGTTGAGGACAAACATCTAGTTTAGACCTTAGTGTCAGTGAGGTCTGGATTTTTATTAGATTCTATGTAATTCTCTGTGCCAGTTATGGAGTCATTTTATGCATTTCGACAAAAGAAACGAGTTGAATATTCATTTTGATATCAGAGAGAGAGAGAAGAGAGAGAGAGAGAGAGAGAGAGAGAGAGAGAGAGAGAGAGAGAGAGAGAGAGAGAGAGAGAGAGAGAGAGAGAGAGAGAGAGGAGAGAGAGAGAGAGAGAGAGAGAGAGAGAGAGAGAGAGAGAGAGAGAGAGAGAGAGAGAGAGAGAGAGAGAGAGAGAGAGAGAGAGAGAGAGAGAGAGAGGAGAGAGAGAAATAAAAAAAAGCAAGACAGAAAAAAAGAAAGAAAGAAAGAAAGAAGAAAGAAAGAAAAAGAAAAATGAAAGAAAAATATAATGAAAGAATTATAGAAAGAAAAAAAACAAAAGAAAAAGAAAAAGTGAGGAAGAAAAGAAAGCGTACAAAGAAAAAAAAGAAAAAGAGAGAAACAAAAGAGAGAAGAGAAAGAGAAAGAGAAGTGAAGAGAGAGCGAGAGAAGAAAAAAAAGAGAAATGAGGAAGTATTTTTTTCCACTCTATGATTAAACCAGATGAGAATTTGTATGAGTCTAGAAAATGTCCTGGAGCCTATTTGTGTGTGTGTGTCTGTGTGTGTGTGTGTGTGTGTGTGTGTGTGTGTGTGTGTGTGTGTGTGTGTGTGTGTGTGTGTGTGTGTGTGTGTGTGTGTGTGTGTGTGTGTGTGTGTGTGTGTGTGTGTGTGTGTGTGTGTGTGTGTGGTTCTGGAGGATCACGTGCTTGACTGGTGATCGTCGGCCATTACTATCCCCGAAAAGACCTAAGCTTCTCAGAGTTCATAAAGACGAATGTGTGTGTGTGTGTGTGTGTGTGTGTGTGTGTGTGTGTGTGTGTGTGTGTGTGTGTGGTGTGTGTGTGTGTGTGTGTATGTGTGTGTGTGTGTGTGTGTGTGTGTGTGTGTGTGTGTGTGTGTGTGTGTGTGTGTGTGTGTGTGTGTGTGTGTGTGTGTGTGTGTGTGTGTGTTCAGGTCAAGCTCACCTCTCACAGTGCACCTGTAATCAACATCGCAATCCTCAGGTGTATCACTTTATTGCCAAATACCGGAGATTCGAAACAGTTTGTCAAGTTTGCACGCAAGATTAAGGACGATTGGGAGAGAAGGGAGGAGAAGGAGTAGGAAGAGGAAGATAGAACTAGGAGAAGGAAGATATAGAAGAGGAGAAACAGAAGCGGGAGCAAGAACAGGATGTGGAGGAAGAGGAGTAGAGACATAAGTTAACGATTGGCATGGGCAGTACGTTCGTTTTGGTGAGAAGGACAGGTTAATGCTGAGAAACTTGAGAGGGTGGTGTTGGGGGAAAAAACAGGTGGGAGGAACAGGCGTGAAGAGAATTTAAGAGGAGTGAAGAAGGTGGCAGGAGAAAAAAAAGGAGATAGAGATGAAGCAGCAAGAGAACCACAAAGAAATAAAAGAAGACGAAAAAGGAGAAGGTGAAAAAGAAGAAGAAGAAAAAGAAGAAGAAGAAGAAAAAGAAGAAGAAGAAGAAAAGAGAAGAAGAAGAAAGAAGAAGAAGAAGAAGAAGAAGAAGAAGAAGAGGAAGAAGAGGAAGAGGAAGATGATGATGATGAAAACCTGGTAATCATAATAAAACTAGGATAAAAGAGGCAAAGATAAAGAAGAAGTTTGATGTATTTAATGACGAGAATGAAAAATGTATTTAATTAATGACGATGTTGCTGCGGAATGAAGTGAATCTGGAGTTGTTGTTTTTTGTTGCAAACAGAAATTAACACTTTACCGAAAAAGAAAAGATTGAAAATAAGATAACTGCCCAAAAGTTGACATGAGAGAGACAGTTAA
>JAXIVD010004385.1:22500-25000 GCA_036785275.1 Cancer borealis | reverse complement strand
TTAAGAAATTTGAAAATTCACGTAATGTTGTTCGTAAGGGGAAGAAAAATTAAACGGGCATAGACAGAAAGACGACAAAATAAGACTCTAAAGGAAAAGAAAATATTAATGTATTTCAACCTAAACAAAAACTAACAATTTTCCAGAAGAGAACCATAACACACCTACAAAGCAAAACATTAAACAATATACAAAACAAATGCATCCACTCTGCCTCCCAACACCTCCATACCATACCCAAGGCAGCAGAAGTCAACAACCTTACAACACGGACCCAAAAAACAATAAGGAAAAGTGCATATGTAAAGAGGGCGCGAAGCTAATCCTGTACAAGATACTAGATGTCACATAGACGTCCCACTCACAGCTGTTTGCCTTCGTAGCTTTCCATGCTGCCTTTAGCGTCTTTATGAAGAGATTCCGATGCAGTGATGCCATATTAAACCCTCTTAATGTAACACCTCCATTTCCTCACCTATTCGTCCTTGTTCCTCCCCCTCTCGGGTCTCCATCCACATATTTCCACACACACACACACACAGAGAAAGAGAAAGAGAGAGAGAGAGAGAGAGAGAGAGAGAGAGAGAGAGAGAGAGAGAGAGAGAGAGAGAGAGAGAGAGAGAGAGAGAGAGAGAGAGAGAGAGAGAGAGAGTCAGAGAGCGAGAGAGATAGAGAGAGAGTCAGAGAGAGAGAGGCAGAGGGAGAGAGGCAGAGGGAGAGAATAGGGGAGGAAAGGGAGGAATCTTAGGATCAGGCTTCTGTTATGCTAATTTGATCTCCTTTTCGTGAGTGGAGACTGGAGAGGCACGTGTATCTCCCCACCTTTTCCCACCACCCTTACCTTTCCTCTCCTCCTCCTCCTCCTCCTCCTCCCTCCTCCTCCTCCTCCTCCTCCTTCTCGCTAGTCTCCTCTTCCCTATGCCTCCCTTACTCCATCCCCATCTCATCTCCTTTATCAGAATCCCAACCTCCCTTCACTTTGCTGACCCGTCGACTCTTCCATCCTTTTTTTTTCCTTATTTTCCTTTTACCTACTTGCCTTATCTTCTCCAGTCTTTCTTTTTCGTGTCTTTTTTTCCCACCACGCCTGTTTGATTAATTGCTTCTTTTTTTTTTTACCCATCCATCTACCTGTCTCGTTCGCGCCTCCGTCTGGTTACCTGTCTCACCTTTGTTCTCCGTTGTTTTTAAGTGTTACCTTGAATTTATCTCACGCTCGTTCCCCCGTTTTCCATCCTCCCGCTGAAGAGACGTTCCCTTAACCTGATTTAAACCTCCAAACTATTACCCTTCAAGTCGCGCTCTGTTTAAATCAAAAGGGATGGAAATTTGGTGTTAAGTATTTGAACTCCCACCTAATATGGGGCTTATACAAACTCAACTCACCTTAACACACACACACACACACACACACACACACACACACACACACACACACACACACACACACACACACACACACACACACACATACACATCTCTACCTCCTAGAACTTCTCTCCACATCCTCCTCCCTCCTCCTCCTCCTCCTTCTCCTCATCGTGCCTTCACCTCATCAGCAATATGCACAGACACCAAAACAGAAAAATATCAGGTATAAAATCTCGATTAAATGGATCGGTAAGGTTTCAGACACAAGAACCGCCACCACCACCGCCCGCCACACCCAATTAAAGCATCGGATCCGAAGCTTCTGTTCCCCGGCGCGACGTAACACAACCCAATATTAACCGACGACGCAACGCAACCCGGCATTAGCAGACATTAACAGACTACGCAATGTGAGTTTTCTCCATTATTTGTTCGTACGAGTTTTTTTTTTTTCATTCTCCTCTTCCCTCCCACCCTTTCTCCCTCTCTCCCTCTCTCTCGCTCTTCCCTTTTCCTCTTCAGTTTGTAAATCAGCGATGCTCTTGTGAGGTTCCGTCTATTCATTCGCTGCGATGAGGGTGGCGGTGATGGTGGTGGCGGTGATGGTGGTGGCGGTGGTGGTGGTGGCGGTGGTGGTGGTGATGGTGATGATGGTGGTGATGGTGGTGATGGTGGTGATGGTGGTGGTGATGATTGTGGTAGTGGTGATGATGGTGATGATGGTGATGGTAGTGGTGGTGGTAGCGGCAGAGTCGGATGGAAGGTGAATGATAATGATATTACGTGGTGGCGGTGGTGGTTGTGGTTAGGTTCATTTGTGGTCTGTGGGACGGTGGTTGCTATTATTTTAGTTGCTAGATCAGAAGTAGGAACACCAGCAGGAACAGTAGTAGTAGTAGTAGTAGTAGTAGTAGTAGTAGTTGTAGTAGTTGTAGTAGTAGTAGTAGTAGTTGTTGTAGTAGTAGTAGTAGTAGTAGTAGTAGTTGTTGTAGTAGTAGTAGTAGTAGTTGTTGTAGTAGTAGTAGTAGTAGTAGTAGTGGTGGTAATTGTTTTTGTTGTCCATGCTGCTGCCGATGCTGTGACCTAAGATGCTGGAGTGAATACCAATTAGATTCCTTTCTATCATCTA
>JAXIVD010004385.1:12500-15000 GCA_036785275.1 Cancer borealis | reverse complement strand
GGGCGAGGAAAAGGAGAAGAAAAGAAGAAGAAGAAGAAGAGAAAGATAGTAAAAGTTGAATGAATGAATGAATGAATGAATGAAGAAAAGAAGACAGAGTGGAAGAATAAGTTGATGATGATGATGATGATGATGATGATGATGAAAGATGAACGAAGAAAGAAAAAATAGTAGGGAATAATAAAGTAAAAAACAAACAATGCAATTAAATCAAATAATATAAATGAAAGAATTAATGAAAATATAACAAGTGAGTATATAAAACAATACAAAACAAAAAACAAACAAAAAATAAGAGGTCGAAGGAGCGCACCAACCAATAAAAGAAAAAAAAAAGTAAGATAGAGAGAGAGAGAGAGAGAGAGAGAGAGAGAGAGAGAGAGAGAGAGAGAGAGAGAGAGAGAGAGAGAGAGAGAGAGAGAGAGAGAGAAAAAAAAAAGAGTGGACACAATGACCGCCATGAGAGAGTCGACCTCCTGCTGCCTCTCCATTAAATTATAGAGGACTCGTGTATACTCCTCCCACGCCCACGCCCACGCCCACACACACACACACACACACACACACACACACACACACACACACACACACACACACACACACACATGTACGGTACTTAAAATAAATCAAAGGGATGATACAAATAATAAAACTGATCCCAAGTCCTCTTTAAATTCCTAGTTTTCGTTAATTTGGAAGTGTTTTTTGTACCTACGTGATGTTTGGTTGAAGTGTATCTAAGTTTATATATAAATTAGTTTTTTTGTTTCTTGAATTTGTCTTTAATAGTTGTCAGTTTTATCAATGCTGCATTTTTTTTTATATTTGTTTAATTAATTACAAGAATGACATTTCTCCTATACTATTTTTTTTTCTTTCTCCGGTTTTTTCTATCTTCTATCATCTACGAAATACTAATTCTCGCTTTATTTTACTCTCTCTCTCATACACACACACACACACACACACACACACACACACACACACACACACACACACACACACACAGACACATACACAGACACATACACACACACACACACACACACACACACACACACACACACACACACACACACATACACACACACACACACACACACACACACACGCACACACACACACACACACACACACACAACAAACATCAATTTCAAGTTTCTCTCTCTTAACCTATTTGTTTATAATCCTGTTCTTGTCCTCTCGCATGTTCCTAACTATCATTTACGTTTATTCTCTCTCGCTCTTCTCTCTCTCTCTCTCTCTCTCTCTCTCTCTCTCTCGCTCTCGCTCTCGCTCTCTCTCTCTCTCTCTCTCTCTCTCTCTCTCTCTCGCTCTCTCTCTCTCTCTCTCTCTCTCTCTCTCTCTCTCTCTCTCTCTCTCTCTCTCTCTCTCTCTCTCTCTCTCTCTCTCTCTCTCTCTCTTTGTACATTAATGAAACTTGCCTACCTACAGATCACCCTGACCCATTTTCTTCTTCTTGTTTGTGAGGCGATGTTTGAAAGAAAATTATCCTGGCTAGCTTCCCCTTGACCTTCTTTTGAAAAATTATGACCTTATGGTGAAAGGAGGGCAGTGGGGAGAGGAGGAAGAGAAGGAAAAGAGGTAAGGCATTAAGTGAGAAAGGAGGAACGGAAGAGATAATAATAAAGGTAAGTACAAAGTAAAATGAAAGATGAAGAATGGAGGAACAAGGCAACAGCGAAGAGGGAGAGAGAAGAGAGAGTGAGGGAGTGGAGGGGAAGGAAATTATAGAGGAAAGGAAAAAATTATGCAAAAGGAAGAAGAGGGAAAAACAAAGAGATGAAACAAGGGAGAGATACCAGAGGAGGGATGGGTGGAAAAAGTAACGGAGGCTGGGAAGGGAGGAGAGATGATTGCAAATGAGAGAAGGATGGGGAAGAGAAGGGAATGAAAGGGAAGGGAAGGGAAGGGAAGGGAAGGGAATGAAAGGGAAGGGAAGGGAATATAAGAGAAAGGAAGGGAAGGGAAGAGAAGGGAAGGGAAGGGAATGAAAGAGAAGGGAAGGGAGGGGAAGGCAAGGGAAGGGGAGGGTAAGACGGTCGCAAAAGATTAGAGTCCAAATTTTAGTATCTTCGCCTTATAATGTAGTCCATGTTTCGCTATCTTTATTTGCCTTATTTTCTGCTTAATGTACAGGTGCTTTGAGGAACATAAAGTTTATTCAATTGAGTGTATTGGCCTAGGCATTATACGCACTAAGAGGAGGACGTGTAGTAGCCAGGTAATAAAACTTAAATAAAATTTCTTTGTCCTCTCTCTCTCAAAAGAAAGTTCCACGTTACTCCCTCCTCTCCTCCGATGAAATACAATGTACACCTAAGAATGTTATCTCATAGTAAGGGAAAAAATGGTGTGTAGCATTTTAAATTCGATAATGCACATTGACAAAAGGAAGTGTTCATATTTCAAATGGATAAAAGCCTCGTCTCTATCTCCTAAAGACGAAAGCAACGAAGGTTAAGTTAGTTATTTTCTT
>JAXIVD010004385.1:7500-10000 GCA_036785275.1 Cancer borealis | reverse complement strand
CCACGTCAACATTTCATAATACTTCACGCATTTCTTGCTATACAAAACTGTGATATTTTTTTACTTACCGGTATTCCAAGCTGTACAATAAATAAACAGAAAAGATACATTCAAGTATTTAAAACCTTTCTATTCCCGTTACTGTCAACTGTTGTGTTCTCCGTAATGCAAGGTCATCTGCTTAAAAGCTTTTGATTACGGAACATTCACTTGCACTGCGTCGGTAATCTATAGGGCGTCGGTAGTGTAAAGATGTCCCACTGAAATGTATATGGACACCTGGAGAGGAGCTAAGCAGGTAAGGAACACGGAGGACGAACTTACTGTTTACTTTCTTCTGGTACACGTGGCCTAGTTTCTTGACTGTCCTCCTTTGCAGTTCCAGATTGTCCTCGTTTAAAGTCTGACTGGATTATTTTCCTCCAATATAAACTCTCAATGCAGTACAATTTTTGGACCGCCCAAACCTGACCTCAAACTGTATAGCCAACGACTCTGTGACCCCAGCTGGCAAGGTCATCAAAAAGCCAGATTTCCTTCACGGCAGCATCTCACTAACACGTCTTTCCCACTTCCCACTCCCTCCTGACACTTCTTTGCCAGCTCAGCAGAAATCATATTTCCCTTGACTCCCTTTCGCCCAGACAATTTTATGCGTCTGTGCGATGCGCCTTGTGTGTTCATTTGCAATGTTTTGACAAAATTACGAGCCTTCTTCATAGGCATCAGTTGTTGTTCGAATTAAATACACATGTGATATTATTTCCTGTTTATTTTATTTTTTTGACTCAGTAGAACTATTGACCACAAACAAAAAAATTATCATGTAAAAAAATTATTGCGCGGGCATAATGTAACACTTGCGGAGGGAACACATCAACATTATTATTCACATAAATAAATCTTAATCATCCCAAACTAAAACTTCACAATATTGCACAACGGCACCACAAGCCATTCTTGTGTTGGTTATGTCATGCACACGGTAAGAGCAACGCTGTGTCCTCAGATGTATAAAAAAGAGCCTTAATAACAAAGACTATGCAGGTGTTAATGAAGGAATACAATGAACAAAAAAATCTACAGATCCAGATCCCACCACTCGCCTCTACCTTGAAATTCCTTAAAGTTTAATGAAAAAGACATCCAAGTCAGCCGTTCACCGTAGACAATCATGATATCCGTGTCTTAAAAGGTCGCTCAGTAACCTAGAATCTAACCTGAAGAATGACCTTACCACATCTCTTTAACCTTGTAACAGATTCTATTTAGAAGACTCACTCTTTTACTAGAACTGATTATTATCAACAAGCTTGGACTTGGGCAACGGAAACTTTCATTCAGTGGGGGAGAGGGGAACACCGATCATAATAACACTCACATTACCAATACCGTATTGCTTCACTACACCGCAAACAGTGACGCTACGCTGACGTAAGGATTTTGAGGTCAGCTATTAAACATGCATTCATTTGTTTTTTGGTTGGATATTCCAGCCCACGCTCTTGTAAGAATGATGAGAGTTAAATGAGATCCAATGAGGGGAATCCTGGGAACAGAACACCGCCATCCCATCCCATCCAAACATGCGCCACAGCATCACTATCTCCTTCGAGTGACCTCATCGCTCAACACAGTCTGTCTATGTTGTTGCTGAGCCGCCTCAGGAATTGGCCATGAGTGCTTCTACTTGCAGTGACCTGAGCCATGTGGGGCACCGCCAGACCCACACCCAGCAATTCCTTGGAGATGGGCCAGCATTTTTCTACCTTCAGGAGCTGCACGAGTTCCACATTTTACGTACAATCCTCTCCCAGACAGAAAAGCAAACCCTTTTCCTACGCACTCACCACAAAATATGTAATGAAAAAATGAAAATATATATAAAATAAGGCTTTACAAAAAATAAAACAGTCCATGTATTCACACAATGCACTTTTATTGTACAATCAGATTGTTACATGTATTTTTGCTTCAGTGGTAAAGATGAAAGTTGGTTCAAGATAAGATTTTAACGTTTAACCCCAATACTCAGCCCATTGAGGCTTCCCACGGTCGTCCAGTTTCCCGCAGTACCCGAGGGCTTTTCATGGATATTCGCATTTTACGCCCGTCGCGCCCGTTGGACGGGTGTGGGCGAATGCACTGGTCACCCGTCGTGGCCCAGTGAAAGTCTGGACGCAGGAGTCAGACACGTAATTATGAGAGCTTCCAAAGGTCGTCTTTTTGTATATCAACACGTGGCAGATCTTACAAATCCCCCCTTACCCCGCCACTCCCTCCTCACCCAGCCTCCCCAACCTCCTCGTCCTCGTGTGTGTGTGTGTGTGTGTGCGCGCACGTGCGCACGCGTCCGTGCGCGTGTGTATGTGTGCGTGTGTGTGTGTGCGCGCGCACGCGTCGGTGCGCGTGTGTGTATGTGTGTCTGTATGTGTGTGTGTGTTTATATATATATATATATATATATATATATATATATATATATATATATATATATATA
>JAXIVD010004385.1:0-2500 GCA_036785275.1 Cancer borealis | reverse complement strand
TCCACTCTCCCTAAGAATGCAGCGGCAACACCGTCATGAGTTAATCGTACATCTGCAAATCCTCTTGATCCTATTATTCTACAATGAGAGTGCGGGTACTAGGATTGAAGAGGGCAGAGTATAAGGGCTCAGGAACAAGATTCATTAGGTTTCAAAACACCCTATCTACTTAGCTATTTATCTTTATCAACGTTTATTTATTTACCTGCGTACATATACATTTTTAACACCCTAATCAACGTACTGAAATGAGTTCCTGGCGTGTATAAATCACTCTGACCCATTTTAGTTTGTAATTGACGGTTTATTCACCTGAGTTATACATTCACACAACTAAATACGTATACTAAATCATGTCAAGTAATACAATGCCTACCCAAGTATATTTAACCCTTCAATATGTAAACGTATCTATCTATCTATCCATTTATCTATGTATCCATCCACCTCCCTTCATTCTGCACCTATTCCTGACACCACACGTCCCCTACATGTATGGCATTTCCCCCTATTTTCTCATTCCTCCCAACACCCACCCACTTAACCTCCCACCAACCTACCAACCAAGCCATTCACCGCCCCCTCGTGCACCCCATTCCACCCCACCTTTCTCTTGCTCCCCCTCCCGTCGATCTTCAATATCTCCCCTTCCTCCAATCCCCATTAAAGAGCGTACAGACTTATGGGGAGGCGAGAAAATGGAATATAGAACCCATCACATTATCCTGCAAGATGGAAAGGTTCTAAATGGTGGAGTGGTGGATTTTAAACTGACAAATGTGGAGGAGGAAGAAGAGGAAGAGGAGGAGAAAGAGGAGAAGGAGGAGAAAGAGGAAAGGTATATGTGTAAAGGTTGGTGAAAAGGCTAATGAAGAAAAAAGGTTGAAAGGAGAAAATGAAATGAGGTCGAGCGAGCGGAGAGGATGGATAAGATAGAGTGAAGGTGAAGGAAGAATTATGTGTATGTGAGTGAGTGAGTGAAGGTGAGTTGAATAAGAGTTAGTGAGTAAATGAATGTTAGAGCGAGGGAGTGGGTGAGTGAGTCAGGGAAGGGAATAGAGAAGTAACGAGTGAGTGAGTGAGTGATTATTTACTTTACGAAATGAGCAGGTGTTGCCACGCACAAATGAACTCCTTAATAATAGCACAAAGCTCAACAACACACACACACACAACACACACACACACACACACACACACACACACACACACACACACACACACACACACCACACACACACATATACTCACACACACATACACATATATATAACCAAAGGACACAACAGGTACAAATACCAATCAATATAACCCCTTACACCCTAAACAAAAAGTCAAAAACCAACAACTTTCTTCTTATCAATCCCATCCCACCACACACACACGCGTGCGCGCGCGCACACACACACACACACACACACACACACACACACACACACACACACACACACACACACACACACACACACACACACACACCACACACATAGACACACACACACACCCTTCCCCCCCACCACACATACATACATACATACACACATCTAAACCCTAAACACCTTAATCACACACCCAGCCAACCCAGCCCACAAGCCGCACTCCACCTCACACCCCCCCACATCACCGCACAAGACCCGCCCCAGGTATGCTAATGAGGCAAAAGGTGTGCACTCTCGGACTCTACCTCACTCCAGGCTGTCTACGATTCGCTTATTGGCAGGAATATATCGCGTGATAGAAGGTGAACCAATGACCCGAACGCAAGCCCGTTTTGGAAGTCGAGGAATTGTTCTTGTTTAAGGTTTGATAAATAAATGCTTCGAGAAGGAGACTTGCAGATTGAATTAAATGAATTCTTGGGAGGATTTGTGTATATTTAATATATATGTCTGTGTACATGAATGCTTGTGAGTTGGTGCTTCTTACTATATTCAACCACAAATTCCAACTAAATCATTATGATAATAAAAATGATAACAAAATTATATTAATAATAATAATATCAATAATAATAATGATAATAATAATAATAATAATAATAATAATAATAATAATAATAATAATAATAATAATAATGATAATAGTAATAATAAATAATAGAAATAATAATAATAATTACAATAACAATTGTCTATCATTATTATCATAATTTTCATTATTTTTTATTATTGATATTTAGTTATAAATATCATCATAAACTCTGTATTATTATTACTACTATTGTTATTACTATTATTTTTATTATTATTAGTAGTAGTAGTAGTAGTAGTAGTAGTAATAGTAGTAGTAGGTAATAGTAGTATGTAATTGTATTAGTAATAGTAGTATGTTTACAATCATCGTCATTATTATTTATGAGAGAGTATAATATTCCGTTTACTCCTTTGTTGCTGTAGTTTTTGCTTTTGTATTCCACATGTTCCCTTTGTGATAAAACCGAAAGGTTCTCCAGCTTACGTTCTATGTACCTTGTATAATATAATGTCATGCATTCTTTATG
>JAXIVD010004384.1:0-36489 GCA_036785275.1 Cancer borealis | reverse complement strand
TATGGGAAGGATCGGTGGTTAGAGAGTGATGTATAAAGGAGTAAAAAGGAATACAAAGGAGTGGAGGAGTTATAGATGGAAAGGAAACGTGAAATGGATTATAGAAGGATGTGAGGAAGTGATAGGAAAGAACTAGTAACCTAAATGTTTTCTATCTATTCCCTGCTTCCTAACACGAGGCTAGGCGGGCAGACACACACACATACACACATACACACACACACACACACACACACACACACACACACACACACACACACACACACACAGCCTCTTGTACGCCATCTATTTTCTCCCCTTTACGGAAGTGTCTTATAACCTTGGCAGACTCAACCACACTACCACACCACCACAACCACCACTAACTACACCACTACCACTACAACCTCATCCACCCTCACATCACCACCACCACCACAGCCACACCATATCCACCCGCTGCCACCACCACATAACCACCACCACCACCACTACCACAACCACCACCACGCTGCTACCACAATTCAAACGGCCTGTCTTGGAGTGACGCCAGGTTTAAATTAGTCCCCCGTCAAGTGACCCGCTTTCCCTCGGCGCTGCGGGTTGGTGACTGCAATTTCGGATCAGCCTAATGTGGTCTATTTCCCTCACCGTCACAGAATCGTAGATAGAGATAAAATAAAGGAGAAAAAAGCAACGATATCTATTGAATTGAAAGTGGTAGGCAAAAGGACATGAAGTTTTCGTAAATAATAAAAAGGGATATTCGAAATCGCATTGGATATATATAAAATTCATGGGTTTGTAAAGGCAACTATATATAAAAAGCGAATATTTGGTGGGTAAACAAATGGTTAAAATCTTTCATATGTTTGACTTCTTACATGTAAATACAAAGTGTTAGAAAATGCAGTAAAAATAAAGAAAATACCCGGAAATCGCTTCAACAATCAGTTTCTTTTGTATATATAATAAACGAACATTCAGTAATCCAGGAAACAGTAGGAAAAAAGAAAGAAAATAAACACTATCGTACCCTAAATAAAATGATATCGTACACGCTATTCCTATATTGACATAGTACAATAATTGACCAACATGTAGGGTTTCGTAGAGTTCCGACATACCACATACCAGGACAACATTATACCACTTCGTACACAGGTATATACACGTGAGGGAGGAAGATATCTTATGCAGGTGTCCGAACGTGGCAAGTCTATAAATAAACTTTCTCGTGGTGTTACTCATCTTTAAAAACTTGATATGATTCCCGTAATTTAGATCCATAACTTCATGTACGAAATAAACTTTTTTTTAGCGAATTTTCTTTTTAGTTTATTTTTCTTATGTAGTGAAATTATATATAAATTTTCTAGTAACGTTATTTATCTTTAAAAATTTGATCTGAGTCACACAATTCCACTCCAATATTTAATTATTTTCGTGATCAACCATTTTTCAACAATTTTTTTTGCAATCATCAATTATTTTGTCTAAAATAATTTACATAAAAAAAGTAGAAAAAATGTTTAGTGCTAGTAGAATGATCCACTATGTAAAATATAGGTGAGTCAAGGTGTATGTAGGAGTAACACATTGGTGGCAGCACTGTCTTTAGTAGTTATAAGATGAATGACGCAATCAGTAATGACGTAACTATATCAAATTTGAACCGAAGCCTGAAATGTAAAGAAAAAAAAAAATAAAATAAAATCCAGAAATAAAAATACGTGAGAGAAAAGCGAAAAAACGTGTTATATTTCTTACCAAGAGAGAGAGAGAGAGAGAGAGAGAGAGAGAGAGAGAGAGAGAGAGAGAGAGAGAGAGAGAGAGAGAGAGAGAGAGAGAGAGAGAGAGAGAGAGAGAGAGAGAGAGAGAGAGAAAGCGGAAATTTACCTGTCGACTAAGTTAGACAGGTAAACATTTAACGTAACCACACCCTAAACTTAACCCCCTCGCCCCCTCCCCTCCCCTTACAGCCTTACCCCCACTCCCTTCCCCTCTAATTCCCCCCTTTCCCCTCACCCCTTCCCTTTGCCACCTCTCCTGTTTACTTCAAGACCTCAACCTTATATAGAGGTTCACGTAGGTAAGGAAAGAGAGAGAGAGAGAGAGAGAGAGAGAGAGAGAGAGAGAGAGAGAGAGAGAGAGAGAGAGAGAGAGAGAGAGAGAGAGAGAGAGAGAGAGAGAGAGAGAGAGAGAGAAATAGCTGTTAATTTCTATATGTGTCTGTCTAGCTTTCTGTATACATGCATATTTTGTCTCTGTCTGTGTGTATGTAATTTTTTTCCTCTATATCTTTAATTGTATTGGAATATTGCATTTTGTTCTTGTTTTACTATAATTTGTTTTGTAGTTTTTTTTTCGTTATCTGGCTATCTACCTTAGAAAACACATTTATACTTATTAATTTACTTATTAATTTATTTACCTAACTTCATTACTAGGGTAGGTAGTAGTAGTAGTGGTAGTAATGATAGTGGTAGGGTAAGTAGTAGTAGTAGAGGTAGTAATCATAGTGGTAGGATAGGTAGTAGTAGTAGTAGTAGTAGTAGTAGTGGTAGTAATGATAGTGGTAGGGTAGGTAGTAGTAGTGGTGGTGGTGGTGGTGGTGGCACGCGCGAACCACAGTGCCTCAAAATACCCTTCACTTGGCACTCTGCCCTGCCCATGGGTATGAGGGGAGGCGGGTGGGAGAGGAGAGGGGAGGGGAAAGGGAGGGAAGAGGAAGAGGAGGAATGCTATTATTCATGGTCTCTACTCCTCTTCCTCTTGATTTTCTTTAATTCTTTTCCTTCCTGTTTAAATTGTTAATCTTGTTTGAAATAATAATGTCATTGAAAAGAAAAATGTGAAGGATTGATTTCATGTTCTCTCTCTCTCTCTCTCTCTCTCTCTCTCTCTCTCTCTCTTTCTCTTTCTCTTTCTCTCTCTCTCTCTCTCTCTCTCTCTCTCTCTCTCTCTCTCTCTCTCTCTCTCTCTCTCTCTCTCTCTCTCTCTCTCTCTCTCTCAACTCTCTCTCTCAACACTCTCTCCATTTCCTCTGACTCACTTCACCTTCCCTTCCCTTCCTTCCTTTTCTTCCTCCCTCCATATTCTCTCTCCACTCCTTGACAAATTACTCCTTCATTCTTTTCTTCTCTTCTCTTTTTTCCTATCATATATTCTCTCTTTAATCATCATCATCATTATTATCTAGTTCTTCATCTTTTTTCTCTCTCTTTCTCTCATACTAATTTATTCATTTTTATCTTTCCTTTATTTAATCTTCTTTTTCCTCTATTCTTTTTTATTATTTCAATTTTTTATCTATTTTGTCTCTCATTCTTTATTTTGTCTCTCTCATTCTTTATTTTGTTTCTCTTTTTATTCAATCAGGCAATATAAAAAAGATGAAAAAAGGTCCTTCAACATATATTATACAAAAGTCTCTTCAAACATCATAATATATACAATTCACATCATTAATTCCTTCATAACTTCACTATTAATATATATAAATAAATTCTTACATTCCCTTGAGTAAGTCTTGATGTGTCTGCGGAAGGTAAATAAAATGAAGTTAGTTTACCCACAAGAATCTGATTTCATTATTGCATTATCTTTACATTTTCTTATGCTAGATTAATCTCACTTATCTTTTCTTTATATATTATTACTCTTCATATTATTTTTTGTTGAGTGAAAAGTGTAAGAAGCAAGTAAGTAATCTTATAGACATACTTATAATTTTAACTATATATATAAGACAGTTATTTTATTTTATTTTCTATGTATCTATTCATATATCCAGTTTATATCTCCCTTAAGAATTTATAAGTTTCTGGGATAATTTAACCTTCTCGTCTCCTATCCAAATTACCGTATATCTAAATTACGTATATTTATAAGTGACTTGATCCTAAATAAATACAAACTTTAATATACTGTGTAAATGCAAACTCCTTATGATATGCTTGTGATCTTTTCCTCTTTTAAGTTCTATACTCTATGTTTTTATTTTTTACTTTGCAATATATGATAAACGGACACATTAATCTTTCTCTTCATGAAATATATATAGTGAACTTATAATTTTTTGATTCGTTTTGAAAGGAAGATTTGATGTATACGTGAATCATTATGGAAAAAAAATGATACTGAAGCATACTAACATTATTACTTTTGTATGAATATTGGGTTAAAAACATCAAAAAATAAATAAACATAAATAAAACGGTTTAATAAATGATAAACACGTTGGTTTTGCTCTGATAGAAATAAATACGAACTTTCAAGATTTTAATAATGCGAATGATAACTATATATGTACACTAACCTAACTTGGCATTTAATATACATACGTATACACTTTCAAAATTTCCAAAAAACACACGTACACACACACACACACACACAGACAGGAAGCAAGCACGACACAACCAAATACATTAACAACTCATTGACTTTAACATCCACACTAACAATGATAAATAAAAAAAAACACACCTAAGGCAACAGAAAATGGCAGGCGGGCATAACTATTCTATTTCAACTTAAACTTTTATGCCTTCATCCGTGCAACTAAAATAAACTTCACAGGTGTTCAAATATAGCATGAGGAAGGTAAGGTAAGGTTGAGTCAGATGTAAGAAGGACCCTCCACACACCTGTCACAACTGTCCTTTGAGCATCTGTGGTAATTATTAATATATTTTTTTCAAAGGGAATGTATATGAGTCTTGGTCTTAAATGTTGCTATGATTCTGATGTTATTTTCAAGGCTTCAAGAGGAGGCAGAGATGAAGGTAAAGGGTGAGGGAAGGTAAATAATGTTAATAAATGGGTGTTTAAGGAAAAAAAGGTTAATAAATGGGTCTTACAGGAAAATAGTTAATAAATGGGGCTTTAAGGAAAATAATGTTAATAAATGGGTCTTTAAAGAAAATAATGTTAATAAATGGTCTTTAATAAATAGATCCTTAAGGAAAATAGTGTAAATAAATGGGTGTTTAAGGAAAATAATATTGATAAATGGATATTTGAAGAAAATAGTGTTAATAAATGGTCTTAAAAAATAGATCTTTAAGAAAAATAGTGTAAATAAATGTGTGTTTAGTGTTACCATGTGTTATTGAAGGCAAGTTGTAATATTAAACTCATTCCTTAACATACCCAAGAATGTTAAAAATCCATGAATATGTTCTGCCCCTTTTAATTACACTTCCTTTACATAACTCAAGAAAACCCCTTTGTGTATGGGTAAGCATAGGACAATTCCATAGATAAAGATGATATGGAAACTTAGGGTAAAGCAAGACTACTATTATTATATTCCTTTTGTGTATAGTGACGAGGTGTTACTATGAAAAAAAGAAAAAGAAAACTTGTGCTACTAACGGGCGGAAGCTGACCATCTAAAGAGCCTCAACTTCAGGAAGATTTGTGATGCAGAGTTGAAGGCTTGTATCGCTAAGGGCAGCGTGTATATCAAGATTATCCAGGCTTTCCCTTCCCCTTCCCCTTCCCCTACCCTTCCCTTCCCCTATCCTTCCCCTTCTCCTTCCCTTTCCCCTTCTCCTTTCCCTTTCCCTTCTCCTCTCCATCAAGCCTACTGCTACTTCAGGTGCAAGACATAGAAATAAAATCTTTACAAACATTATGATTGGCTGCTAAGCTTGTAAAAAAGGATGAAACAAGCGCAGTACTACCACAGAAACGCAATGACGAATTCCACAATGGTGCAAGAAAACACGAGAATACTGAAAATTATCACGGTAAGGGTTCCACAAGAATAATTGTTTACATGATTGTTATAACTGTGCTTGATAAGAGGTTACTGTACTAGCATTGTTTCCTTCATCCCTGTACTGCTTACAAAAAAATCTTACAAAACATTAATCGGGAAAAATATATATTACTCCTAGTAGTATCTCATGTTTTCCGTCATCAATAATGCAGAGGGACTATGTTAAGGGGTAACTATTTAGTCTTAAGAGCTAACATACTTTAAAAATTGTAGAAAAACCATATCAACTCAATAATCTTCCTTTAATTACAATTTCGAGGCATCCAAGGTTGACAAGGTATCATCAAATTTTCCAACGAGTAATGTAAATAAAGTTATAATCATCTATACTACATTAAGAAAGAAATAAGAGCCCAATCTAAAGCAAGTTTCTTTTCTGTATTATACAAAGACTAAATAAAGTATATACTATTATTATTATCATTATGTCTGAGTTACACCTGAGGACAGAAGGGGAGTTACACCTGCATAGTCGTTAAGGTGTGAGGGCTGGGAACCTCTCACCTGGACTAGTGTTACAGCCACCAACACAAAAGTAGTGTTTGTGGCAAGTGTAACACTGTATTAGTTTTGCTGTGACCTGCGCTAAGTGTATTTCAAAGACTCATATGTAGCGGATAAAATGTTCTTAGACCTCAAATAAAATTTTTTGTTATGTTAAATAAAACCTTGAAAGGTTCTCGCTATGTTAACTTGGGTGTAATATGGTTTAGCGTTTTATTTCCCACCGAATCAGACTTTTTTTACCTTTATTTTTGTCACCTTAAATCATATGCTAATCTGCCTCATTGTGATTCAAGAGAGAAAACACAATTATCATTATTTTTTTCCACCTTAAATCATATACTAACTTGATTGAAGAGAAAATATAGAATAACACTTAATATCATCCACACACAGAAATATGGATCCTTGCAATGGACTAAAACAAGAGGTGATAATGGCAAAGAATGTACACCAATTGAAAGAAAAAAACAAAAGAACAAATATAGATACATAGACAGGACCACACGAGTACATATAGTTCAGGCCATGTATATTACAACTAGATAAATACAACTAGGAAAATACAACACACAGGTAAATACACACACAAAAACATCAATCCTCACCTCACATTCCTTCCTCCTAGCATCATCTCCTTCACATTCCTTCTTCCTTCTTTCATCTTCCTTCTATCACTTCCTTCACTCCTCATCCTCGTCGTATTGCTTCAAGGTGGAGTGGTAGCCTCTCTCCTCCTCGTACGTGATATTCCCAGGTGGCACCACATAGTAATCCTCGAGGGTGGTGTGTGCGCAGGCTAGCAGCTCATCCTTCTGGTTAGCACACGTCACCTCGTCCTCTGCTAGTGGGAGGGATCTGTAGGGTGATCCGAATACACATCACACTCTGTTACACCTTTATACTGTACACTTAACACACTTAGGATTAATATAAAAGCACTGAGGTGTTTATAAATTTTAGTAGTCAGATATACTATGTGGTAAATTAATATCTTTCTTCTAATAAGTGGTAAATTAATATCTAGCTTCTACTAAGTGGAAAATTAATATCTTTCTTCATATAAGTGGTAAATTAATATCTTCCTTCTAATAAGTGGAAAATTAATATCTTTCTTCATATAAGTGGTAAATTAATATCTTTCTTCTAATAAGTGGTAAATTAATATCTTTCTCTAAATAAGTGGAAAATTAATATCCTTCTTCTAATAAGTGGAAAATTAATATCCTTCTTCTAATAAGTGGAAAATTAAAATCTTTCTTCAAATAAGTGGTAAATTAATATCTTTCTTCTAATAAGTGGTAAATTAATATCTTTCTTCTAATAAGTGGTAAATTAATATCTTTCTTCTAATAAGTGGAAAATTAAAATCTTTCTTCAAATAAGTGGTAAATTAATATCTTTCTTCTAATAAGTGGTAAATTAATATCTTTCTTCTAAATAAGTGGAAAATTAATATCTTTCTTCCACTTTATATTAATACTACATCCACTCCCTCACCTGTCCTCCAGCAAGGTAATTAGCGGATCCACACCTGTCGTATCCACCTGGAGCAGTTGGTCGGCCATGCTGTAGATGATTAGACGTGGGTCATTATTTACTTGGTGTAACCGTATCTTTTTTCCTAAAAATATATTTCCTCCTTTTTCTTGAAAGCTATTAGAGATATTGGAAATATCATTGCAGCATCTGACAGACCTAATTAAACTCTACAACTGTCATTATGAATATTTGTTCTATGACTAATAATTATGCAGTAAAATTAAACCATATCTTTTTTCAAAATATAACTTTCCTCCTCATTTTCTCGAGAGCTAATAGAGATATTGGAAATATCATTGCAGCATCTGATAGACCAAATTAAACTCTACAACTGTTATAATGAATATTTGTTCTATGACTAATAATTATGCAGTAAAATTAAACCATATCTTTTTTCCGAAAAATACATTTCCTCCTCATTTCCTCAAAATCTTTTAGAGATATTAGAAATATCATTGCAGCATCTGATAGACCTAATTAAACTTTAGAACTGTTATAATGAATATTTGTTCTTTGACTAATAATTACGCAGTAAAATTAAACCGTATCTTTTTTATCTAAAAATACATTTCCTCCTCATTTTCTCAAAAGCTATTAGAGATATCGTGTTAAAATGAATATTTGTTCTATGACAAATAATTATGCAGTAAAATTAAACCATATCTTTTTTCCAAATCATAACTTTCCTCCTCATTTTCTCGAAAGCTATTAGAGATATTGGAAATATCATTGCAGTATCTGATAAACATAATTAAACTCTACAACTGTCATTTTGAATATTTGTTCTATGACTAATGATTATGCAGTAAAATTAAACCGTATCTTTTTTCCAATACATACATTTCCTCATTTTCTCAAAACCTATTAGAAATATTGGAAATATCACTGCAGCATCAGATAGACCTAATTAAACTCTAGAGCCGTTATAATGAATATTTGTTTTATGACTAATAATTACGCAGTAAAATTAAACCGTATAATTTTACTTAAAATACATTTCCTCCTCATTTTCTCGAAAGCTATTAGAGATATTGGAAATATCATTGCAGCATCTGATAGACCTAATTAAACTCTACAACTGTTATAATGAATATTTGTTCTATGACTAATAATTATGCAGTAAAATTAAACCATATCTTTTTTCCAAAAAATTAATTTCCTCCTCATTTTCTCAAAAGCTATTAGAGATATTGGAAATGCCATTGCAGCATCTGATAGACCTAATTAAACTCTACAACTGTTATAATGAATATTTGTTCTATGGCTAATAATTATGCAGTAAAATTAAACCATATCTTTTTACCAAAACATAACTTTCCTCCTCATTATCTCGAAAGCTATTAGAGATATTGGAAATAATATTGCAGGTTCTGATTGACCAAATTAAACTCTACAACTGTCATTTCGAATATTTGTTCTATGACTAATAATGACGCAGTAAAATTAAACCGTATCTTTTTTCCCAAAAAAAACCTTTCCTCCTCATTTTCTCGAAAGCTATTAGAGATATTGGAAATATCATTGCAGCATCTGATAGACCTAATTAAACTCTACAACTGTTATGACGAATATTTGTTCTATGACTAATAATTATGCAGTAAAATTAAACCGTATCTTTTTTTTCCAAAACACATTTCCTCCTCATTTTCTCGAAGGCTATTAGAGATATTGGAAATGTCATTGCAGCATCTGATAGACCTATATAAACTTTACAACTGTTATAATGAATATTTGTTCTATAACTAATAATTACACAGTAAAATTAAACCGTATCTTTTTCCTAAAAATATATTTCCTCCTCATTTTCTTGAAAGCTATTAGAGATATTGGAAACATCATTGCAGCATATGATAGACCTAATTAAACTCTACAAGTGTCAATTTCAATATTTATTCTATTACTAATAATTATGCAGTAAAATTAAACTATATCTCTTTGCCAAAACATAACTTTCCTCCTCATTTTCTCGAAAGCTTTTAGAGATATTTGAAGTATCATTGCAGCATCCGATAGAGCTAATTAAACTCTAGAACTGTTATAATGAATATTTGTTCTATGACTAATAATTACGCAGTAAAATTAAACCGTATCTTTTTTACTAAAAATACATTTCCTCCTCATTTTCTCGAAAGCTATTTGAGATATTAGAAATATCATTGCAGCATTTGTTAGACCTAATTAAACTCTACAACTGTCATTTTGAATATTTATTCTATGACTAATAATTACGCAGTAGAATTAAACTGCATCTTTTTTCAAAAAAATACATTTCCTCCTTATTTTCTCGAAAGCTATTTGAGATATTGGAAATATCATTGCAGCATCTGATAGATCTTATTAAACCGTACAACTATTATAATGAATATTTGTTTTATGACTAATAATTATGCAGTAAAATTAAACCGAATCTTTTTTCCAAAACATACATTTCCTCCTGATTTTCTTGAAACCTATTAGAGATATTGAAAATATCATTGCAGCATCTGATAGACCTAATTAAACTTTACAACTGTTATAATGAATATTTGTTCTATAACTAATAATTACGCAGTAAAATTAAACCGTATCTTTTTTCCTAAAAATATATTTCCTCCTCATTTTCTTGAAAACTATTAGAGATATTGGAAATATCATTGCAGCATCTGATAGACCTAATTAAACTCTACAACTATCATTTTGTATATTTGTTCTATGACAAATTATTATGCAGTAAAATTAAACCATATCTTTTTACCAAAACATAACTTACCTCCTCATTTTATCGAAAGCTATTAGAGATATTGGAAATATCATTGCAGCATCCGATAGAGCTAATTAAAATCTACAACTGTTATAATGAATATTTATTCCATGACTAATAATTATACAGTAAAATTAAACCATATCTTTTTTTCCTAAAAATACATTTCCTCCTCCTTTTCTCAAAAGCTTTTAGTGATATTAGAAATATCATTGCAGCATCTGATAGACCTAATTAAACGCTAGAACTGTTATAATGAATATTTGTGCTATGACTAATAATTACGCAGTAAAATTAAATCGTATCTTTTTTTACTATAAATACATTTCCTCTTCATTTTCTCAAAAGCTATTAGAAATATTGGCAATATCATTGCAGCATCTGATAAACCTAATTAAACTCTACAACTGCCATTATGAATATTTGTTCTATGACTTATAATTACGCAGTAAACTTAAACCGTATCTTTTTTTACTAAAAATATATTTCCTAATTTTCTCGAAAGCTATTAGAGATATTGGAAATATCATTGCAGCATCTGATAGACCTAATTAAACTCTACAACTTTTATAATGAATATTTGTTCTAGGACTAATAATTATGCAGTAAAATTAAACCGTATCATTTTTCCAAAAAAGAAATTTTTTCCTCATTTTCTTGAAAGCTATTAGAGATATTGGAAATATCATTGTAGCATCTGATAGACCTAATTAAACGCTACAAGTGCCATTTTGAATATTTGTTCTATGACTAATAATTGTGCAGTAAAATTAAACCATATCTTTTTTCCAAAACATAACTTTCCTCCTCATTTTCTCGAAACGTTTTAGAGATATTGGAAATATCATTGCAGCATCTAATAGAGCTAATTAAACTCTACAACTGTTATAATGAATATTTGTTCTATGACTAATAATTCCGCTGTAAAATTAAAACGTATCTTTTTTCCAAAAAATACATTTCCTCCTCATTTTCTCGAAAGCTATTAGAGATATTGGAAATATCGTTGCAGCATCTGATAGACCTAATTAAACTTTACAACTGTTATAATGAATATTTGTTCTATGACTAATAATTATGCAGTAAAATCAAACGTAATATTTTTTGCTAAAAATATATTTCCTCCTCATTTTCTTGAAAACTATTAGAGATATTGGAAATATCATTGCAGCATCTGATGAACCTAATTATACTCTACAAGTGTCATTTTTAATATTTGTTCTACGACTAATAATTATGCAGTAAAATTAAACCATATCTTTTTTTCCTAAAAAATACATTTCCTCTCCATTTTCTCAAAAGCTTTTAGAGATATTAGAAATATCATTGCAGCATCTGATAGACCTAATTAAACTCTACAACTGTTATAAAGAATATTTGTTCTATGACTAATAATTACGCAGTAAAATTAAACCGCATCTTTTTTACTATAAATACATTTCCTCCTCATTTTCCCGAAAGCTATTAGAGATATCGGAAATATCATTGCAGCAACTGATAGACCTAATTAAACTCTACAACTGCCATTTTGAATATTTGTTCTATGACTAATAATTAAGCAGTAAAATTAAACCGTATGTTTTTTCCAAAAAATACATTTCCTCCTTATTTTCTCGCAAGCTATTTGAGATATTGGAAATATCATTGCAGCATCTAATAGACTTAAATTATACTCTACAACTGTTATATGGAATATTTGTTTTATGACTAATAATTATGCAGTAAAATTAAACCATATCTTTTTTCAAAAACATACATTTCCTCCTCATTTTCTTAAAAGCTATTAGAGATATTGAAATATCATTGCAGCATCTGATAGACCTAATTAAACTCTACAACTGTAATAATGAATATTTGTTCTATGACTAATAATTATGCAGTAAAATTAAATCATATCTTTTTTCCAAAACATAACTTTCCTCCTCATTTTCTCGAAAGCTATTAGAGATATTGGAAATATCATTGCAGCATCTGATAGAGCTAATTAAGCTCTACAACTGTTATAATGAATATTTGTACTGTGACTAATAATTATGCAGTAAAATTAAACCATATCTTTTTTCCAAAACATACATCTCCTCCTCATTTTCTCGAAAGCTATTAGAGATATTGGAAATATCATTGCAGCATCTGATAGACCTAATTAAACTCTAGAACTGTTATAATAAATATTTGTTCTATGACTAATAATTATGCAGTAAAATTAAACCGAATAATTTTTCCTTAAAATATATTTCCTCCTCATTTTCTTGAAAGCTATTAGATATATTGGAAATATCATTGCAGCAGCTGATAAGACCTAATTAAACTCTACAACTGTTATAATGAATATTTGTTCCATGACTAATAATTATGCAGTAAAATTAAACCGTATCTTTTTTCCTAAAATTATATTTCCTCCTCATTTTCTTGAAAGCTATTAGAGATATTGGAAATATCATTGCAGCATCTGACAGACCAAATTAAGCTCTACAAATGTCATTTGGAATATTTGTTCTATGACTAACAATTATGCAGTAAAATTAAACCATATATTTTTTCCAAAACATACATTTCCTCCTTATTTTCTCGAAGGCTATTAGAGATATTGGAAATATCTTTGCAGCATCTGATAGACCTAATCAAACTTTACAAATGTTATAATGAATATTTGTTCTATGACAAATAATTATGCAGTAAAATTAAACCATATATTTTTTCCAAAACATACATTTCCTCCTTATTTTCTCGAAGGCTATTAGAGATATTGGAAATATCTTTGCAGCATCTGATAGACCTAATCAAACTTTACAAATGTTATAATGAATATTTGTTCTATAACTAATAATTACGCAGTAAAATCACACCGTATCTTTTTTCCTAACAATAAATTTCCTTCTCATTTTCTTGAAAGCTTTTAGAGAAATTGGAAATATCATTGCAGCATCTGATAGACATAATTAAACTCTACAACTGACATTTTGTACATTTGTTCTATGACTAATAATTATGCAGTAAAACTAAACCATATCTTTTTACCAAAACATAACTTTCCTTCTCATTTTCTCGAAAGCTATTAGAGATATTGGAAATATCATTGCAGCATCTGATAGAGCTAATTAAACTCTAGAACTGTTATAATGAATAATTGTTTTATGGCTAATAATTATGCAGTAAAATTAAACCATATCTTTTTTCCAAAACATGCATTTCCTCCTAATTTTCTTGAAAGCTATTAGAGATATTGGAAATATCATTGCAGCATCTGATAGACCTAATTGAACTCTACAACTGTCATTATGAATATTTGTTCTATGACTAATAATTATGCAGTAAAATTAAACCATATCTTTTTTCCAAAACCTAACTTTCCTCCTCATTTTCTCGAAATCTATTAGATATTGGAAATATTATTGCAGCATCTGATAGACCTAATTAAACTCTACAACTGTTATAATGAATATTTGTTTTATGACTAATAATTATACAGTAAAATTAAACCGTATCTTTTTTTCCAAAACATACATTTCCTCCTCATTTTCTTGAAAGCTATTAGAGATATTGGAAATATCATTGCAGCATCTGATAGACCTAATTGAACTCTACAACTGTCATTTTGAATATTTGTTCTATGACTAATAATTACGCAGTAAAATTAAACCGTATCTTTTTTCCAAAAAATAAATTTCCTCCTTATTTTCTCGAAAGCTATTTGAAATATTGGAAATATCATTGCAGCATCTGATAGACCTGATTAAACTCTACAACTGTTATAATGAATATTTGATTTATGACTAATAATTATGCAGTAAAATTAAACCATATCTTTTTTCCAAAATATACATTTCCTTGTCATTTTCTTGAAAGCTATTAGAGATATTGGAAATATCATTGCAGCATCTGATAGAGCTAATTAAGCTCTACAACTGTTATAATGAATATTTGTTCTGTGACTAATAATTATGTAGTAAAATTAAACCATATCTTTTTTCCAAAACATATATCTCCTCCTCATTTTCTCGAAAGCTATTAGAGATATTGGAAATATCATTGCAGCATCTGATAGACCTAATTAAACTCTAGAACTGTTATAATAAATATTTGTTCTATGACTAATAATTATGCAGTAAAATTAAACCGAATCATTTTTCCTTAAAATATATTTCCTCCTCATTTTCTTGAAAGCTATTAGATATATTGGAAATATCATTGCAGCAGCTGATAAGACCTAAACTCTACAACTGTTATAATGAATATTTGTTCCATGACTAATAATTATGCAGTAAAATTAAACCGTATCTTTTTTCCTAAAAATATATTTCCTCATTTTCTTGAAAGCTATTAGAGATATTGGAAATATCATTGCAGCATCTGATAGACCTAATTAAACTCTACAACTGTTATAATGAATATTTGTTCTATGACTAATAATTATGCAGTAAAATCAAACGTAATATTTTTTGCTAAAAATATATTTCCTCCTCATTTTCTTGAAAGCTATTAGAGATATTGGAAATATCATTGCAGCATCTGATAGACCTAATTAAACTCTACAACTGTAATAATGAATATTTGTTCTATGACTAATAATTATGCAGTAAAATTAAACCATATTTTTTTTCCAAAACATAATTTTCCTCCTCATTTTCTCGAAAGCTATTAGAGATATTGGAAATATCATTGCAACATCTGATAGAGCTAATTAAGCTCTACAACTGTTATAATGAATATTTGTTCTGTGACTAATAATTATGCAGTAAAATTAAACCATATCTTTTTTCCAAAACATACATCTCCTCCTCATTTTCTCGAAAGCTCTTAGAGATATTGGAAATATCATTGCAGCATCTGATAGATCTAATTAAACTCTAGAACTGTTATAATAAATATTTGTTCTATGACTAATAATTATGCAGTAAAATTAAACCGAATCCTTTTTCCTTAAAATATATTTCCTCCTTATTTTCTTTAAAGCTATTAGATATATTGGAAATATCATTGCAGCAGCTGATAAGACCTAATTAAACTCTACAACTGTTATAATGAATATTTGTTCCATGACTAATAATTATGCAGTAAAATTAAACCGTATCTTTTTTCCTAAAAATATATTTCCTCCTCATTTTCTTGAAAGCTATTAGAGATATTGGAAATATCATTGCGGTATCTGATAGAGCTACTTAAGCTCTACAAGTGTTATAATGAATATTTGTTCTATGACTAATAATTATGCAGTATAATCAAACGTAATATTTTTTGCTAAAAATATATTTCCTCCTCATTTTCTTGAAAGCTATTAGAGATATTGGAAATATCATTGCAGCATCTGATAAACCTAATTATACTCTACAAGTGTCATTTTTAATATTTGTTCTACCGACTAATAATTATGCAGTAAAATTAAACCATATCTTTTTTTCCTAAAAATACATTTCCCCTCCATTTTCTCAAAAGCTTTTAGAGATATTAGAAATATCATTGCAGCATCTGATAGACCTAATTAAACTCTACAACTGTTAAAATGAATATTTGTTCTATGAGTAATAATTACGCAGTAAAATTAAACCGCATCTTTTTTACTATAAATACATTTCCTCCTCATTTTCCCGAAAGCTATTAGAGATATTGGAAATATCATTGCAGCAACTGATAGACCTAATTAAACTCTACAACTGCCATTTTGAATATTTGTTCTGTGACTAATAATTAAGCAGTAAAATTAAACCGTATGTTTTTTCCAAAAAATACATTTCCTCCTTATTTTCTCGCAAGCTATTTGAGATATTGGAAATATCATTGCAGCATCTAATAGACTTAAATTAAACTCTACAACTGTTATATGGAATATTTGTTTTATGACTAATAATTATGCAGTAAAATTAAACCATATCTTTTTTCCAAAACATACATTTCCTCCTCATTTTCTTAAAAGCTAATAGAGATATTGGAAATATCATTGCAGCATCTGATAGACCTAATTAAACTCTACAACTGTAATAATGAATATTTGTTCTATGACTAATAATTATGCAGTAAAATTAAACCATATCTTTTTTCCAAAACATAATTTTCCTCCTCATTTTCTCGAAAGCTATTAGAGATATTTGAAATATCATTGCAGCATCTGATAGAGCTAATTAAGCTCTACAACTGTTATAATGAATATTTGTTCTGTAACTAATAATTATGCAGTAAAATTAAACCATATCTTTTTTCCAAAACATACATCTCCTCCTCATTTTCTCGAAAGCTATTAGAGATATTGGAAATATCATTGCAGCATCTGATAGACCTAATTAAATTCTAGAACTGTTATAATAAATATTTGTTCTATGACTAATAATTATGCAGTAAAATTAAACCGAATCATTTTTCCTTAAAATATATTTCCTCCTCATTTTCTTGAAAGCTATTAGATATATTGGAAATATCATTGCAGCAGCTGATAAGACCTAATTAAACTCTACAACTGTTATAATGAATATTTGTTCCATGACTAATAATTATGAAGTAAAATTAAACCGTATCTTTTTTCCTTAAAATATATTTCCTCCTCATTTTCTTGAAAGCTATTAGAGATATTGGAAATATCATTGCAGCATCTGACAGACCAAATTAAGCTCTACAAATGTCATTTGGAATATTTGTTCTATGACTAATATTTATGCAGTAGAATTAAACCATATCTTTTTTCCAAAACATACATTTCCTCCTCATTTTCTCGAAAGCTGTTAGAGATATTGGAAATATCATTGCAGCATCTGATAGACCTAATTAAACTCTACAACTGTCATTTTGAATATTTGTTCTATGACTAATAATTACGCAGTAAAATTAAACCGTATCTTTTTTCCAAAAAATATATTTCCTCCTTATTTTATCGAAAGCTATTTGAGATATTGGAAATATCATTGCAGCATCTGATAGACCTAATTAAACTCTACAACTGTAATAATGAATATTTGTTCTATGACTAATAATTATGCAGTAAAATTAAACCATATCTTTTTTCCAAAACATAACTTTCCTCCTCATTTTCTCGAAAGCTATTAGAGATATTTGAAATATCATTGCAGCATCTGATAGAGCTAATTAAGCTCTACAACTGTTATAATGAATATTTGTACTGTGACTAATAATTATGCAGTAAAATTAAACCATATCTTTTTTCCAAAACATACATCTCCTCCTCATTTTCTCGAAAGCTATTAGAGATATTGGAAATATCATTGCAGCATCTGATAGACCTAATTAAACTCTAGAACTGTTATAATAAATATTTGTTCTATGACTAATAATTATGCAGTAAAATTAAACCGAATCATTTTTCCTTAAAATATATTTCCTCCTCATTTTCTTGAAAGCTATTAGATATATTGGAAATATCATTGCAGCATCTGATAGACCTAATTGAACTCTACAACTGTTCTATAACTAATAATTACGCAGTAAAATCAAACCGTATCTTTTTTCCTAAAAATATATTTCCTTCTCATTTTCTTGAAAGCTTTTAGAGAAATTGGAAATATCATTGCAGCATCTGATAGACATAATTAAACTCTACAACTGATATTTTGTATATTTGTTCTATGACTAATAATTATGCAGTAAAACTAAACCATATCTTTTTACCAAAACATAACTTTCCTTCTCATTTTCTCGAAAGCTATTAGAGATATTGGAAATATCATTGCAGCATCTGATAGAGCTAATTAAACTCTATAACTGTTATAATGAATAATTGTTTTATGACTAATAATTATGCAGTAAAATTAAACCATATCTTTTTTCCAAAACATGCATTTCCTCCTCATTTTCTTGAAAGCTATTAGAGATATTGGAAATATCATTGCAGCATCTGATAGACCTAATTGAACTCTACAACTGTCATTATGAATATTTGTTCTATGACTTATAATTATGCAGTAAAATTAAACCATATATTTTTTCCAAAACCTAACTTTCCTCCTCATTTTCTCGAAATCTATTAGAGATATTGGAAACATCATTGTAGCATCTGATAGACCTAATTAAACTCTACAACTGTTATAATGAATATTTGTTCTAGGACTAATAATTATGCAGTAAAATTAAACCGTATCATTTTTCCAAAAAATAAATTTTTTCCTCATTTTCTTGAAAGCTATTAGAGATATTGGAAATATCATTGTAGCATCTGATAGACCTAATTAAACGCTACAAGTGCCATTTTGAATATTTGTTCTATGACTAATAATTGTGCAGTAAAATTAAACCATATCTTTTTTCCAAAACATAACTTTCCTCCTCATTTTCTCGAAACCTTTTAGAGATATTGGAAATATCATTGCAGCATCTAATAGAGCTAATTAAACTCTAAAACTGTTATAATGAATATTTGTTCTATGACTAATAATTCCGCTGTAAAATTAAAACGTATCTTTTTTCCAAAAAATACATTTCCTCCTCATTTTCTCGAAAGCTATTAGAGATATTGGAATTATCGTTGCAGCATCTGATAGACCTAATTAAACTTTACAACTGTTATAATGAATATTTGTTCTATGACTAATAATTATGCAGTAAAATCAAACGTAAGATTTTTTGCTAAAAATATATTTCCTCCTCATTTTCTTGAAAACTATTAGAGATATTGGAAATATCATTGCAGCATCTGATGAACCTAATTATACTCTACAAGTGTCATTTTTAATATTTGTTCTACGACTAATAATTATGCAGTAAAATTAAACCATATCTTTTTTTCCTAAAAAATACATTTCCTCTCCATTTTCTCAAAAGCTTTTAGAGATATTAGAAATATCATTGCAGCATCTGATAGACCTAATTAAACTCTACAACTGTTAAAATGAATATTTGTTCTATGACTAATAATTACGCAGTAAAATTAAACCGCATCTTTTTTACTATAAATACATTTCCTCCTCATTTTCCCGAAAGCTATTAGAGATATCGGAAATATCATTGCAGCAACTGATAGACCTAATTAAACTCTACAACTGCCATTTTGAATATTTGTTCTATGACTAATAATTAAGCAGTAAAATTAAACCGTATGTTTTTTCCAAAAAATACATTTCCTCCTTATTTTCTCGCAAGCTATTTGAGATATTGGAAATATCATTGCAGCATCTAATAGACTTAAATTATACTCTACAACTGTTATATGGAATATTTGTTTTATGACTAATAATTATGCAGTAAAATTAAACCATATCTTTTTTCAAAAACATACATTTCCTCCTCATTTTCTTAAAAGCTATTAGAGATATTGAAATATCATTGCAGCATCTGATAGACCTAATTAAACTCTACAACTGTAATAATGAATATTTGTTCTATGACTAATAATTATGCAGTAAAATTAAACCATATCTTTTTTCCAAAACATAACTTTCCTCCTCATTTTCTCGAAAGCTATTAGAGATATTTGAAATATCATTGCAGCATCTGATAGAGCTAATTAAGCTCTACAACTGTTATAATGAATATTTGTACTGTGACTAATAATTATGCAGTAAAATTAAACCATATCTTTTTTCCAAAACATACATCTCCTCCTCATTTTCTCGAAAGCTATTAGAGATATTGGAAATATCATTGCAGCATCTGATAGACCTAATTAAACTCTAGAACTGTTATAATAAATATTTGTTCTATGACTAATAATTATGCAGTAAAATTAAACCGAATCATTTTTCCTTAAAATATATTTCCTCCTCATTTTCTTAAAAGCTATTAGATATATTGGAAATATCATTGCAGCAGCTGATAAGACCTAATTAAACTCTACAACTGTTATAATGAATATTTGTTCCATGACTAATAATTATGCAGTAAAATTAAACCGTATCTTTTTTCCTAAAAATATATTTCCTCCACATTTTCTTGAAAGCTATTAGAGATATTGGAAATATCATTGCAGCATCTGACAGACCAAATTAAGCTCT
Organism: Cancer borealis; assembly: GCA_036785275.1. Lineage (NCBI taxonomy): Eukaryota > Metazoa > Arthropoda > Malacostraca > Decapoda > Cancridae > Cancer > Cancer borealis. The sequence goes on along the minus strand of JAXIVD010004384.1, from coordinate 16,004 downwards.
ACAAATGTCATTTGGAATATTTGTTCTATGACTAATATTTATGCAGTAGAATTAAACCATATTTTTTTTCCAAAACACACATTTCCTCCTCATTTTCTCGAAAGCTATTAGAGATATTGGAAATATCATTGCAGTATCTGATAGACCTAATTAAACTCTACAACTGTCATTTTGAATATTTGTTCTATGACTAATAATTACGCAGTAAAATTAAACCGTATCTTTTTTCCAAAAAATATATTTCCTCCTTATTTTATCGAAAGCTATTTGAGATATTGGAAATATCATTGCAGCATCTGATAGACCTAATTAAACTCTACAACTGTCATTATGAATATTTGTTCTATGACTAATAATTATGCAGTAAAATTAAACCGTATCTTTTTTCCAAAAAATACATTTCCTCCTTATTTTCTCGTAAGCTATTAGAGATATTGGAAATATCATTGCAGCATCTGATAGACCTAAGTAAACTCTACAACAGTTATAATGAATATTTGTTCTATGACAAATAATTATGCAGTAAAATTAAACCATATATTTTTTCCAAAACATACATTTCCTCCTTATTTTCTCGAAGGCTATTAGAGATATTGGAAATATCTTTGCAGCATCTGATAGACCTAATCAAACTTTACAACTGTTATAATGAATATTTGTTCTATAACTAATAATTACGCAGTAAAATCAAACCGTATCTTTTTTCCTAAAAATATATTTCCTTCTCATTTTCTTGAAAGCTTTTAGAGAAATTGGAAATATCATTGCAGCATCTGATAGACATAATTAAACTCTACAACTGACATTTTGTACATTTGTTCTATGACTAATAATTATGCAGTAAAACTAAACCATATCTTTTTACCAAAACATAACTTTCCTTCTCATTTTCTCGAAAGCTATCAGAGATATTGGAAATATCATTCCAGCATCTGATAGAGCTAATTAAACTCTATAACTGTTATAATGAATAATTGTTTTATGGCTAATAATTATGCAGTAAAATTAAACCATATCTTTTTTCCAAAACATGCATTTCCTCCTAATTTTCTTGAAAGCTATTAGAGATATTGGAAATATCATTGCAGCATCTGATAGACCTAATTAAACTCTACAACTGTAATAATGAATATTTGTTCTATGACTAATAATTATGCAGTAAAATTAAACCATATCTTTTTTCCAAAACATAATTTTCCTCCTCATTTTCTCGAAAGCTATTAGAGATATTGGAAATATCATTGCAGCATCTGATAGAGCTAATTAAGCTCTACAACTGTTATAATGAATATTTGTTCTGTGACTAATAATTATGCAGTAAAATTAAACCATATCTTTTTTCCAAAACATACATCTCCTCCTCATTTTCTCGAAAGCTCTTAGAGATATTGGAAATATCATTGCAGCATCTGATAGATCTAATTAAACTCTAGAACTGTTATAATAAATATTTGTTCTATGACTAATGATTATGCAGTAAAATTAAACCGAATCATTTTTCCTTAAAATATATTTCCTCCTCATTTTCTTTAAAGCTATTAGATATATTGGAAATATCATTGCAGCAGCTGATAAGACCTAATTAAACTCTACAACTGTTATAATGAATATTTGTTCCATGACTAATAATTATGCAGTAAAATTAAACCGTATCTTTTTTCCTAAAAATATATTTCCTCCTCATTTTCTTGAAAGCTATTAGAGATATTGGAAATATCATTGCAGCATCTGATAGAGCTAATTAAGCTCTACAAGTGTTATAATGAATATTTGTTCTATGACTAATAATTATGCAGTATAATCAAACGTAATATTTTTTGCTAAAAATATATTTCCTCCTCATTTTCTTGAAAGCTATTAGAGATATTGGAAATATCATTGCAGCATCTGATAAACCTAATTATACTCTACAAGTGTCATTTTTAATATTTGTTCTACCGACTAATAATTATGCAGTAAAATTAAACCATATCTTTTTTTCCTAAAAATACATTTCCACTCCATTTTCTCAAAAGCTTTTAGAGATATTAGAAATATCATTGCAGCATCTGATAGACCTAATTAAACTCTACAACTGTTAAAATGAATATTTGTTCTATTACTAATAATTACGCAGTAAAATTAAACCGCATCTTTTTTACTATAAATACATTTCCTCCTCATTTTCCCGAAAGCTATTAGAGATATTGGAAATATCATTGCAGCAACTGATAGACCTAATTAAACTCTACAACTGCCATTTTGAATATTTGTTCTATGACTAATAATTAAGCAGTAAAATTAAACCGTATGTTTTTTCCAAAAAATACATTTCCTCCTTATTTTCTCGCAAGCTATTTGAGATATTGGAAATATCATTGCAGCATCTAATAGACTTAAATTAAACTCTACAACTGTTATATGGAATATTTGTTTTATGACTAATAATTATGCAGTAAAATTAAACCATATCTTTTTTCCAAAACATAATTTTCCTCCTCATTTTCTCGAAAGCTATTAGAGATATTGGAAATATCATTGCAGCATCTGATAGAGCTAATTAAGCTCTACAACTGTTATAATGAATATTTGTTCTGTGACTAATAATTATGCAGTAAAATTAAACCATATCTTTTTTCCAAAACATACATCTCCTCCTCATTTTCTCGAAAGCTATTAGAGATATTGGAAATATCATTGCAGCATCTGATAGACCTAATTAAATTCTAGAACTGTTATAATAAATATTTGTTCTATGACTAATAATTATGCAGTAAAATTAAACCGAATCATTTTTCCTTAAAATATATTTCCTCCTCATTTTCTTGAAAGCTATTAGATATATTGGAAATATCATTGCAGCAGCTGATAAGACCTAATTAAACTCTACAACTGTTATAATGAATATTTGTTCCATGACTAATAATTATGAAGTAAAATTAAACCGTATCTTTTTTCCTTAAAATATATTTCCTCCTCATTTTCTTGAAAGCTATTAGAGATATTGGAAATATCATTGCAGCATCTGACAGACCAAATTAAGCTCTACAAATGTCATTTGGAATATTTGTTCTATGACTAATATTTATGCAGTAGAATTAAACCATATCTTTTTTCCAAAACATACATTTCCTCCTCATTTTCTCGAAAGCTGTTAGAGATATTGGAAATATCATTGCAGTATCTGATAGACCTAATTAAACTGTACAACTGTAATTTTGAATATTTGTTCTATGACTAATAATTACGCAGTAAAATTAAACCGTATCTTTTTTCCAAAAAATATATTTCCTCCTTATTTTATCGAAAGCTATTTGAGATATTGGAAATATCATTGCAGCATCTGATAGACCTAATTAAACTCTACAACTGTCATTATGAATATTTGTTCTATGACTAATAATTATGCAGTAAAATTAAGCCGTATCTTTTTTCCAAAAAATTAATTTCCTCCTTATTTTCTCGTAAGCTATTAGAGATATTGGAAATATCATTGCAGCATCTTATAGACCTAAGTAAACTCTACAACCGTTATAATGAATATTTGTTCTATGACAAATAATTATGCAGTAAAATTAAACCATATATTTTTTCCAAAACATACATTTCCTCCTTACTTTCTCGAAGGCTATTAGAGATATTGGAAATATCTTTGCAGCATCTGACAGACCTAATCAAACTTTACAACTGTTATAATGAATATTTGTTCTATAACTAATAATTACGCAGTAAATTCAAACCGTATCTTTTTTCATAAAAATATATTTCCTTCTCATTTTCTTGAAAGCTATTAGAGATATTGGAAATATCATTGCAGCATCTGATAGACCTAATTGAACTCTACAACTGTCATTATGAATATTTGGTCTATGACTTATAATTATGCAGTAAAATTAAACCATATCTTTTTTCCAAAACCTAACTTTCCTCCTCATTTTCTCGAAATCTATTAGAGATATTGGAAACATCATTGTAGCATCTGATAGACCTAATTAAACTCTACAACTGTTATAATGAATATTTGTTCTAGGACTAATAATTGTGCAGTAAAATTAAACCGTATCATTTTTCCAAAAAAAGAAATTTTTTCCTAATTTTCTTGAAAGCTATTAGAGATATTGGAAATATCATTGTAGCATCTGATAGACCTAATTAAACGCTACAAGTGCCATTTTGAATATTTGTTCTATGACTAATAATTGTGCAGTAAAATTAAACCATATCTTTTTTCCAAAACATAACTTTCCTCCTCATTTTCTCGAAACCTTTTAGAGATATTGGAAATATCATTGCAGCATCTAATAGAGCTAATTAAACTCTACAACTGTTATAATGAATATTTGTTCTATGACTAATAATTCCGCTGTAAAATTAAAACGTATCTTTTTTCCAAAAAATACATTTCCTCCTCATTTTCTCGAAAGCTATTAGAGATATTGGAAATATCGTTGCAGCATCTGATAGACCTAATTAAACTTTACAACTGTTATAATGAATATTTGTTCTATGACTAATAATTATGCAGTAAAATCAAACGTAAGATTTTTTGCTAAAAATATATTTCCTCCTCATTTTCTTGAAAACTATTAGAGATATTGGAAATATGATTGCAGCATCTGATGAACCTAATTATACTCTACAAGTGTCATTTTTAATATATGTTCTACGACTAATAATTATGCAGTAAAATTAAACCATATCTTTTTTTCCCAAAAAATACATTTCCTCTTTATTTTCTCAAAAGCTTTTAGAGATATTAGAAATATCATTGCAGCATCTGATAGACCTAATTAAACTCTACAACTGTTAAAATGAATATTTGTTCTATGACTAATAATTACGCAGTAAAATTAAACCGCATCTTTTTTACTATAAATACATTTCCTCCTCATTTTCCCGAAAGCTATTAGAGATATCGGAAATATCATTGCAGCATCTGATAGACCTAATTAAACTCTACAACTGCCATTTTGAATATTTGTTCTATGACTAATAATTAAGCAGTAAAATTAAACCGTATGTTTTTTCCAAAAAATACATTTCCTCCTTATTTTCTCGCAAGCTATTTGAGATATTGGAAATATCATTGCAGCATCTAATAGACTTAAATTATACTCTACAACTGTTATATGGAATATTTGTTTTATGACTAATAATTATGCAGTAAAATTAAACCATATCTTTTTTCAAAAACATACATTTCCTCCTCATTTTCTTAAAAGCTATTAGAGATATTGAAATATCATTGCAGCATCTGATAGACCTAATTAAACTCTACAACTGTTATAATGAATATTTGTTCTATGACTAATAATTATGCAGTAAAATTAAACCATATCTTTTTTCCAAAACATAACTTTCCTCCTCATTTTCTCGAAAGCTATTAGAGATATTGGAAATATCATTGCAGCATCTGATAGAGCTAATTAAGCTCTACAACTATTATAATGAATATTTGTACTGTGACTAATAATTATGCAGTAAAATTAAACCATATCTTTTTTCCAAAACATACATCTCCTCCTCATTTTCTCGAAAGCTATTAGAGATATTGGAAATATCATTGCAGCATCTGATAGACCTAATTAAACTCTAGAACTGTTATAATAAATATTTGTTCTATGACTAATAATTATGCAGTAAAATTAAACCGAATCATTTTTCCTTAAAATATATTTCCTCCTCATTTTCTTGAAAGCTATTAGATATATTGGAAATATCATTGCAGCAGCTGATAAGACCTAATTAAACTCTACAACTGTTATAATGAATATTTGTTCCATGACTAATAATTATGCAGTAAAATTAAACCGTATCTTTTTTCCTAAAAATATATTTCCTCCTCATTTTCTTGAAAGCTATTAGAGATATTGGAAATATCATTGCAGCATCTGACAGACCAAATTAAGCTCTACAAATGTCATTTGGAATATTTGTTCTATGACTAATATTTATGCAGTAGAATTAAACCATATCTTTTTTCCAAAACATACATTTCCTCCTCATTTTCTCGAAAGCTATTAGAGATATTGGAAATATCATTGCAGTATCTGATAGACCTAATTAAACTCTACAACTGTCATTTTGAATATTTGTTCTATGACTAATAATTACGCAGTAAAATTAAACCGTATCTTTTTTCCAAAAAATATATTTCCTCCTTATTTTATCGAAAGCTATTTGAGATATTGGAAATATCATTGCAGCATCTGATAGACCTAATTGAACTCTACAACTGTCATTATGAATATTTGTTCTATGACTAATAATTATGCAGTAAAATTAAACCATATCTTTTTTCCAAAACCTAACTTTCCTCCTCATTTTCTCGAAATCTATTAGAGATATTGGAAATATCATTGCAGCATCTGATAGACCTAATTAAACTCTACAACTGTTATAATGAATATTTGTTTTATGACTAATAATTATACAGTAAAATTAAACCGTATCTTTTTTTTCCAAAACATACATTTCCTCCTCATTTTCTTGAAAGCTATTAGAGATATTGGAAATATCATTGCAGCATCTGATAGACCTAATTGAACTCTACAACTGTCATTTTGAATATTTGTTCTATGACTAATAATTACGCAGTAAAATTAAACCGTATCTTTTTTCCAAAAAATACATTTCCTCCTTATTTTCTCGAAAGCTATTTGAAATATTGGAAATATCATTGCAGCATCTGATAGACCTGATTAAACTCTACAACTGTTATAATGAATATTTGATTTATGACTAATAATTATGCAGTAAAATTAAACCATATCTTTTTTCCAAAATATACATTTCCTTGTCATTTTCTTGAAAGCTATTAAAGATATTGGAAATATCATTGCAGCATCTGATAGAACTAATTAAACTCTACAACTGTTATAATGAATATTTGTTCTATGACTAATAATTATGTAGTAAAATTAAACCATATCTTTTTTCCAAAACATACATTTCCTCCTCATTTTCTCAAAAGCTATTAGAGATATTGGAAATATCATTGCAGCTTCTGATAGACCTAATTTAACTCTACAGCTGTCATTATGAATATTTATTCTATGATTAATAATTGTGGAGTAAAATTAAACCATATTTTTTTTCCAATACATAACTTTCCTCCTCATTTTCTCAAAAGGTATTAGAGATATTGGAAATATCCTTGCAGCATCTGATAGACCTAATTAAACTCTACAACTGTCATTATGAATATTTGTATGATGTAAGTATTAACCTTGGGAGAAGAGGATAATGTTATCTCCATATTATTCATATTACCTTACAGAGCATTTGATAAACAACATACACAAACAGCCTCGTTAGGACCAACAAGTCTACCGATGCTTGTTCTCCCTTTATATTTCTTTCCGATAAACCCACAAAGAAACACACACACACAAAGACTAATAATAAATATTGTATGACTTATAATTAATATAACTCATAACAATAATCATACTCATCAAGTCTGCTAATATTTCTTCACCCTTTATATTCCTTTCCAATAAACCCAAACAAACACACACACACACACACACACACACACACACACACACACACACACACACACTAAAAATTAATATCATATGACTTACAATTAGTATATAACTCAAAACAATACTCATGACTCAAATAGAATAGAATAGGATAGATTAGGTTAGGTTAGGTAACAATCATCCCACTCCCCCTCACCTTACAGCCGCCTCCAGTCTTGCTATTCCTTCCTCATTCGCAAAGTCAACTAAGGAAAGTTTCTCGAGGAGCTGCACGAGTCTGAGGTCAACGAGAGGTCTGGCGGGGCGGTGCGGGGGCTGTGGGGTCAAGATATGGGGCTCCCGGGGCACCTTGGATACCCGACCTGTGATGACATGACCTTGAGTGAGTATAAGGCAATGTGACCTGAGGCACGTTCAGCGAGGTGGGGGGGTGCAGAATTTGCCCACCGAACGATACTGGACACTAGCGACGTCGCTATGGCTTTTTTTTTTTTGTGCTGAGATAATCAGCTGATTGAGCCAACATGGCGGCGCACCCTCTTCATGGGCAACTTTATCACCGTAGAAAAAATTTGCTGATTAACATATAATAGAGTCTGGAGCAATTATAGCCGCAGTAAATGCAGTATTTAGGTGGCAAGAAGATGTGAGGAGATAAAAGAAGTCGTAAACTCTTGTGAGAGTACTGATATAGCGTAGGTGATTGTGTGGCTGGTAAATTTTTAGCTCTCCCAATGCACTTGGATGTAAATAACACACTTTTCGTATAAAAAATTATCCATTTCGAACGATTTTGACATTGATTTTCGTCGCAAATGCATATCTAATAAGACATCCTCATCAACCACCAACAATTCTGGGGACCTGTGGGAATGCAGGTTTCTTGGGGGAAGACAAGATACAATGATTGTCAGTAAATAGTTTGTTACTTCTGCATAACTACTGCTTCGACGATATCGATATAAATATGAAGTAAACACAGTCTACCAGTCTCAGTCCAAGTCCCCTCGGCTCATGCTCTAAGAGCATAGTGACGAGTAGTGATGATATCGATGCCATCGCTAGGAAACGCGGCGTTGTGATTGACTGAGCTCGGCTCATGATCGCTGCGGGAGTCGCTACCGAACGGGGGCTGATGTAAGAGGAAGTTTTAATATGTAATTTTTTTGGTTCACTTAAGTTTGATAGATGATAGATTATAAAAATGATATTGCTTTACAAAACAACAAAAAATAATAAATGAATAAATAAATAAATATGTATGTATAAAAAATTAAATAAAGTTAGGGTCATGAGGAGGATGAGGATCTAGGCAATAAAATAAGATAGATAAATAAATAAAATGCATAACTGAATAGAGTAGTAAATAGATTAATAAATGAGGTTAGAATTAAAAATATAAAATAAAACAATATATTTCATGAGTTGTACTTATGCTTAATTATGTTTTTCATGTCTTTTCTCATTTTTCACTTTCCAAATCAGACTAACAATAAAAAAAAATATATCACACAAGGAAAGAAACTTATAAGATAATTTTTAGCATTGATTTATGTTTCCATTATTCAATATATTCTCAATAGTTTTCTGAATATCTGGAATCTGTCTCTCATTATTGATTCATATTTAAACTCTTTGATATATTCTAATAGTTAAAATTTCTGAAGCTCTGAAATATGTCTATCTGTCACACACAAAGTTAAAATACCACATACACAAGGGATGGATGGATGTGGTGAGTCTGCGGCGGAGAGTAGTAGTAGTAGTAGTGGTAGCAGTAGTAGTGGTAGTAGTAGGAGTGGTAGTGGTGGTAGGAATGGTAATATACTCTGGAAACCTTTTGAGTAATAACACTCTTCGTAATGCCACAACATTCATCCTGATGGTAGACATGCACACTCTGCGGAAGATAAAAATGTAATAATTAAATAAATATAAGAACACACAATAAGCGTATCAACACACTCTATGGTAGATTCAAAGGAAAAAAAACCGAAACAAAAACCATGATAATACAGTAAGCTCAGCTGGTGGTCTTGTCTCCCCAGCTAAGAGGTTATTACGTGAGTTCTGTTTAGGTTAGGTTAGGCAAGGTTGAGGGTCTGTGAGGGTTTTACCAAAGTTTAGTTTATAATTCTTCTTACTTGATATGAGTGAGTGAATGCAAGTTAATTATTGTATCATTATTATTACGTTTCAGTTTACATATCGAAGCAGACTGTATTACCGATCAACACATAATAAAAAAATACTACAAGCAATGTTTCATACCTTCTGTAACTGACTAAACTGCCAAAATCCTGTCAAATACACTAATACACTGAAACAGTGCTCCGATAACTGCAATGTTTACGTTCACTCGTTCAGATTCTTTTACGGGATCACTAATATTTCTCGCATTTTATTGTACACCGACTTGGAATTATGAAGAAAAAACTATATATTCTACAAAATATAAACTACAAAAAAATGGGGGGAAAAAATTTACTTAGATAAAACAAGTTGAATACTGCTGTTGCAAAATTTATACCTCCAAATATATGTCTTTCTTTGCGTATTGAGATAAAATGACTGACAAGAACACCCATGGATCTTAACGTACTAATTGCTATCTATAACACATCACATCAATAGCAATAATCATGCATGTATTACTGGAAAAGACCAATGTAAAGTTATCCCTATCAACACAACGATATAGAAAATGGAAGAGAGAGAAGGGTGGCTACAGTAATATAAGAGGATGCTTGAGAGAATATAAATCACAAAACTATTAATTGAGGTGGATAATGAGTAAAGCACTTAAAGAAAATATAAAAAATGAGATGAGAAGAAGAACAGGAGCAGAATGTAATGAATAGGTGATAAGCAAAGCAGAGGTGAGATTGTTTGGTAATCTGGAAAGAAAATGAGATGAGGAACTAAATTAATTGATTGCAAGAAAATGGAAGCATAGACTGAGGGAGATGAAATATTGGATTTATTAAGGAGTGGTAAATAATGGAAACAAAAACAGATGATATAATGGACTGGAATAACTAGAGAATATTTGTATTTTGACACTATAAATGGTGAAAGGTGAAAAAGAATTAATGAGAAAACCAGAAGTGGAACAAATAATAAACTGTTTCCAATACATGTGAGAAAAGTAATATGTTTTCTTGGATAAAAAATTAACCTTTCGTATATGTATGTTATGAATGACCAATTATTTTTTCTTTCAACAGTGAAGAAAAGTATTGTTTAAACTAAATAACCACAATAATTTATCTATTTATATGATATTTTCAAACTGATTATATATTCCTGTACACGATCGAGAGATGACACACAAGGAAGCATTTAAAAGGAAATAACTGAATAAAATTAAGAAATAACATCAGAAAAAACAATAGCCAAACTAATTCTTTTTCCGTCTCATCATTGCTTCATGGAAAAAGTTATCAAAAGGAAGCATTCTCACCCTTCAACTACAATCACTTATTTGTTTTGTACACGAACTTTACGACACAGGAAATACTAAGCCTTACCCTGTGAAATCCCCGCCATAAAAACATAAGAACAAAAGAATATAAGAACAAAAGGAAGATAGAACAACAAACATTTTAAAGTAGATGCAAAAGGCCAGTAAGGTGATAGTAATAGGCTTTCTACTTATTTATTTATTGTAGTCAATGAAATGTAAATGATTGAATTTGATATTTGTTTATGTGAAATTATTATGTGTTATATATATTTTATTTTTGTGTTGTAAGAGATGTAGATAAATACTACTACTATACTAGTATAAGGTTTCAAAAGTGACAATAAGTTAATCGCCAAACATAAGACATTTTGACGGTAAACTATATCGAAATATTGCAACATTGATAACCAGAAACTTTTATTAAATAATTTCAGTACTTTTGAACAGAAAATATTATTACCATTCAATATACAAAAGTCTTCATAAGTGACTTCATTAAAAAAGAGATTCGAATAATAAGAAATAATCTATCTTATATATAAAAAATCAAACTTTCCATCACTCAAATTCACCTTAAAGTCACATTTAGTTCATTTTAACATCGTATCAGAAACAAAATGAACTTATATTGTTAGAATTTTTTTTGTTTTCTATAAGGAAGATTAGTTTCTATTCCCACGATGTTTTGAGTCTCGTTGTAACCGTCTTGCAATACACTAAATGAAAGGTGTGACGGGTGTGTGACCTTTATGACCTTACTAGGGGCGTGTGGGCGCCTTCTGAAGCTGAAACACACACACACACACACACACACACACACACACACACACACACACACACACACACACACACACACACACACACACACACACACACACACACACACACACACACACACACACACACACACACACATATATATACACATATATACACACACACACACACACACACACACACACACACACACACACACACACACACACACACACACACACACACACGTACACACTATCACTCTGAGGGGCAAGCCATTTCCTTTTGAACAAATAAATAAATACCTTGACAAAAAATATATATTCTAAAGATAGTAATTATTGACTAACTTACTAACTTTAGATGACTTTAAGTTCGTGAAGTTTTGACATCGTTAAATTTCCCTTTATCTTAGTGAACGATAATTTTAATAGCAATAGAGACAAGAAAATGGAGGAGTCATTTATTATCTTATTTTTCAGTTTTCCAAAGTCACTCCAATGAAAGTCGCTGATGGTGAAAGCATGAAGGATTCTAGGACTCTAAAAGGCCAAAGGTGATAGGACTTGATGTAGTGCAGGATGTCCAGCTATGTGAATAGGATACCAAGCAAACAAACAAGTGAAGAGCGGGAGGAACATAATTAGTGACACACACACACAGAATAATAACTAACAAGCTTAACTACCTAGTCACTCTAACCACCCATTATACACATCACTGCTTTAATATCATCGTTTTTCCTTTTATCTTTCAACACAAGCATCACTTATGTATATACACACCAGGCGGTAAGCTGGGCACCCACACCCTGTTTATGTCATTATACTTTCAAGAACTCAATATTTTTTATACGCTTCCCTTCCCCACAAATCTCATTACAGGAGGATGAGGATGAGGAGGAGGACAGGATGACAAGCAGGGGGGTGAAGGGATGCTTGTGGGGGGGAGGGGTGTCAGGACAAATGGCTGTCAGTTTGCGCAATCCAGCTTGTGTCATAAATTTTCGGGGGTGGGCCATCTGTGTGTGGAGAACCCGCATTTCAAATGATGACAAACGAAGGAAGGTCAAGTAAGAAAATAAATCAAAACAGATACAAGAATAAACAAAACAAAGAAATGCTAAGGAATAAAGGAAACAATAATATATACACAAGGAAACAAAATATAAACTATAATTACACCTTCTTGATAGATTCGTAAATAAAAACCCAAAAAATAAAGTAAATAAAAATAATAGTACAATACCTCGCTCACAAACTTCAACTAAACTTAATAATGGAAACCTTCAACCATTAATACATACAAGTGACGCCAAGTTCATGTTTACAAGCGTGCTCATTTGAGGTTCTTCTTATACGAGACAGAACCACCGGCTGTCAGGAGTAATTTGTACAATTTATCAACTCTTACGTCACAAACAAAGATGACGACTCTCTCTGTTACGATAACTTACCTATTCTTAAACCAAAAGGTATAATATTTACCCCCAAAAACTATCTTACGTATGTATATATGTATATGTGTGCGGTGTGCGTCTTCAATGGTACCTACTAGTTTGTGTGTGTGTACGAGTATATGTACGTGTATGTATGCCTGTTTTTGTGTACATCCAGGTAACACTAAGCCAATTAACCTGCGTGCTCTCAAATTTAATAGCTTAGGACTTACAGAGACTAATGTTGTCTCTGCTAACCCGTTTAGAAGCAACAGAAAAAGAAGGGGAAAAAAACGCGAGAACCAGAAGACCATTTGATGAGTGACTACCTTATTTAATGGTTTTCAGGACAACTTAACGAGACGGTGGACACTTCAAGGACGGCCGGGTGACGACTAGGAAAAAACGGGATGAAGGAATGATGAAGGAATAGGCTGATAAACGAAGGAATAAAGAATGCATGATAACTGAATGATTAAAACAAAATGAGATGAAGGAATGATTAAGGAATGTGCTGATAAATGGAGGAATGAGGAACATATGATAACTGTATGATTAATAGAAAATGAGATGAAGGAATGTTTAAGGAATAGGCTGATAAATGAAGGAATAAAGAATACATGATAACTGAATGATTAAGTGAAAATGAAGAACTATTATGTAAGGAAAGAAAATGAGATGAAGGAATGATTAAGTAAAATGCGAATAAACGAAAGAATAAAGAAACGGATTATAACTAAATAATTAAATGAAAATAAAGAATAACTATACGTATAAAGATAATAGAAGATATAGTGATTTAAATAATGACTTGATTGGTGGGTATAATAATGAGAATAATGAAGACAGAAGAAGGTAATTATAGGTAAAATAATTATATATATGAATACAGATAATATAAATAAATGCATCATTAGAATAATTATAAGTTCTATAAACGTTTGGAAGATCGAATAAATGTAAAAATGTACTAAGTTTTGGGTTATCATTTTCCAATTCACAATAATAATAATAATGATGATAATAATAATGATAGCAAAAATAATGATAATAATGATAATAATAATAGTAGTCCTAAGCCATTTCAATATTACAAAATTCACAACTGGATGGAATAATAAACAAATACAAATAATAGATCAAGAAATTACGAATTATGTGAATAAATGAATAAATAAAAAAATAATAACTGATGTACAAATGAAAATGTCAATCACTTACATTCTCATCTTTCCTCCTCCTTCCCCTCCTCCTCCCCTCCTCTCTCCTTCTCTCCTTCCTCTCCCCTTCCCTCCCTCTCTTCCTCCATTCGTCACGACAGCATATAATTCTCTTCTATTCACACACCTGCTCTCTCTCACACCTGTATATTCCTCCTCTTCTTCCTCCTTCTCCTCCTTCTCCTCCTCCTATTCTTCCTCCTTCTCCTGTCCATCCATTCCTCTTCCTCTATTTCTTTTCCTTCTTTTCTGTTTTACTTACTCTTGTTTCCTCTATACTCCCCTCCTCTTCTTCTCTTCTTCTCCCCTTCCTTCTCTTCCTCTCTTCTTTCATTTCTCTCCTGCTTATATCTCTTTTATCTACATTTTTATCATAATTTTTCTCACAGTTAGACTTTTTAATAAATTGCTCGTTTTTTTCCCTATATAAATGTTGTGTTTTTAATTAAGTTTTTCGATAAGGAAGTAATTATTGAAATGTAGAGGAGGAGGAAGAGGAGGAGGAAGAGAGGAGGAGGAGGAGGAGGAGGAGGAGGAGGAGGAGGAGGAGGAGGAGGAGGAGGAGGAGGAGGAGGAGGAGGAGGAGGAGAAGGTGGTAGAGGAGGAGGAGAAAAAGTTGAAGATGATGAGGACAAAGATGAACAAAAGGAATTATACAAAGAAAACAAGAAAATGAGGAGAAAAAAAGAAAAAGAAAATTGAATATGACGAAAAAAAATATGAAAAAAAATCAAAATATTAAGAAAACAAGAAAATAAAGAGAAAAATAAAGAAAATGAGGAGATGGAGATTATTGAAGATGAAGAAATAATTAGAAAAAATAATATAAGGAAAAACAAGAAAAGGAAGAAGAGGAAGAGAGAAAAAAAAGGAGAAGGATATAATTGAAAGAAAAATTAAGAACATGATGAAGAAAAAGACAAAAATAAGAAAAACAAGAAAATGAGGAGCAAGAAGAAGAAGAAGAAGAGGAGGAGGAGTAGGAGGAGGAAGAGGAGGAGGAGGAGGAGGAGGAGGAGGAGGAGGAGGAGGAGGAGGAGGAGGAGGAGGAAGACAAGTGACATACGATTGATTGAGACTCACAACAGGATCCAAATCTTAATACTTGAAGTTGCTTATTAAAAAAAAAAAAAAACGAAACTTTATGGTGAAGGTGAACGAAACTTTCTGACAATTCCTCGCCGAATACTATACCATTACTAACGTTTTTTTTTTTTTTTTTAATTCTTCGTGTAGTTTTTATTAAATTTTCAGCTATAAAGGAATTTTTTAAAATTATTATTATTATTTTGAGGTGAAAGAAAAAAATAAGAATAAAGCTGTTTAAAAAATAGTGAAGTGAGTCATTTTTTGAGAGAGAGAGAGAGAGAGAGAGAGAGAGAGAGAGAGAGAGAGAGAGAGAGAGAGAGAGAGAGAGAGAGAGAGAGAGAGAGAGAGAGAGAGGTCATGGGAGGGAAGGGGGGGAGGGGTCGGACTGATGCTTGTTTTTGATTGGTTAACGAGAATGACGCAAGCACGTAAGGAACCAATAGGAAGGAAGAAAGATAGTGTGTTGGCAGATGTTTGAGGGGAGAAAGGGGTCACGGGGGGAGGAGGAGGAGGAGGAGGAGGAGGAGGAGGAGGAGGAGGAGGAGGAGGAGGAGGAGGAGGAGGAG
>JAXIVD010004383.1:30000-36490 GCA_036785275.1 Cancer borealis | reverse complement strand
CCACGCTTCTGCCAGGGTATTACAGAGATATTCTTTCCCTCACAGTGCTCTTGGGAGGTGGAATAACCATCGGCTTACTCACAATCATTCTCCTCACCGTCATCCTTTCTTCCTTCTCAAGAACAAAACGCAGGAGGTAAGTTGGCAAAGATTAGAAAGAATGGTGTTGAAAGTTTGTTGTCTGGCGTAAGAACGTCAGGAAATGTCTTGACACACAATAGTGATGGGTAGATTAATGAGATAAGGGGAGATGACGGTGTTTTCTTGTTATCTATCACCTGTAGGAATAGGATGAATTTGGAGAGAGATAACGCCACACCATCTGAGACGTCGCCGCCACAAATAAGGGTAAGTAAAGTATAAGTCTTATGTTCTTGCGATAAAACACTGACACTCTACTTCGCTTTTTTTTTTTTTTTTTATGTGGTCCGTCAAGAGAGATCGATAGAAAAATATATCGCTATTGTTGGCATTACGTGCATTTAATACGTACTGTACATACTACTTCTTGTTCTCGCCTCGTAAGTACAAGACGTTAGCTTGTTATGCCTTTCTTGAAAACGTACGTACAGCACAATACGACCCTTGCACGACAGTATGGCCAAGTTTCAATGTGTTTAGTGAAAGTATCTTCGGAAATACTCTCAAAATAAAAATAAATTAAAGCACGTAGTGAAACCCAATTGACACAACGTTTTAGTATAACATTCCATGATGGTATATACAGCCGCTAAAAGTCATCCAATACAGAATCATCTAATAATTAATCAGTTTAAATTCCTTTTATGGTATTATTCTTAACTGTCTCTGGTGTACTTGCTCACCGTTACCTTATTTCACCACAGATTACCTTTCATTATATATTTATTTGTATCTATTTATTCATTAGTATTATTCTAACTTCAATGTGGGAAGGCGGCTAGACTGCTATGGCTGGTTTGAGACATAACACACAAGCTGCTCAAGATACAAATTTACGAGTCAAATCATTGCAAAACCGTTCATACATATATAACAGCATAAGACATTGGGTTGAGAAACAGATTTATTATTCTTAGCAGCTATATAAACCACGCTCGCTATATAAATCAATCCTTCACATCTAGTAGCTCGTTAAGCCCTTATTTATACCTGTCAGCAGAAAGTCTTACAGGTGCACTACGGGGAAAGCGTTAAGCCAACGTGACACAAATCTGATGAATTTGACAGCCCGCTAATCTCTGTAAAGTGTGTAGATTATGTGATGAAGATAAATATTTATCATCCACTAATCCATTTTTTTTTTCTCTACATTTCGACGATGACGATAATGATGATGATGATGATGATGAAATAGCTATGTACATTCTCTTAATCACCCACGGAACATTATTAAAACTACATATTAACACACACACACACACACACACACACACACACACACACACACACACACACACACACACACACACACACACACTCACTCGCAATCAATCAATAAGACATGATATCAATGAGTGACCCAAATAGAACTTTAGAAAAACAAGGTCACCAGTACATTTTTTTTTTTTTCACTCCTGAGAACTGCATTCCAGTAAGATTGCACAACATACTGAAAATACGAAGAGTCAATACCATCTAGATAGTGCTGATGATGACGATGATCATGATGATAACGATGATACTACTTGTGATTATATGATAAAAATATACTTTTTTGAGCAGATCAAACCCATTATATTTTTTACGATTACGTGCGAACCAGAATGTGTAGTATCATTATTATCATTATTGTTGTTATCATTATTACGATTTTCAATATCATTATTATCATTATCATTATGATCATTATCACCATTATTATTACGAATTTCCCCAGTATTTGAGTGATGTATAAACGGCATTGTGATCATTCTCATTGAACAATCTATATATTATCTATGACTCTCTCTCTCTCTCTCTCTCTCTCTCTCTCTCTCTCTCTCTCTCTCTCTCTCTCTCTCTCTCTCTCTCTCTCTCTCTCTGATGAAAAATGAGTGAAGAGCATGATGATGATGGAGGATTTCCCTAACGATAGTGTCTCTTACAGAATTTGCACAGACTCCCGCAGGATTCTGAGGTGTACTTAGATCAGGACGCGCCTCCCTCAGTCCTTCACATCCCACGCCCTTCGAGACCACCGCCATCACACCGGGAACAGAGGTCATCCACGCTGGAATCGACACGTTCGGAACCCCTGCCACTTGAACGTAACAGTGACGTGTGGTTCATTAGCCGTAACATTCCGCGTCCCCGCCTCTCACTCTAACCGTAGCACACATACAGTAGCTGATAAAAAATAGATTTAGATTCATGGTTTCTAATGATTTCTTGTCGCTGAGACTTATGCTGTAAATTGTGTTCCGTGAAACCTAACCTGATATAACTTAACCTATGTTGTACTATTTCGTATTTTACCATGAATACTTATAATTATATATATGCGTATAGTCTGAGAATATGAGTAAAAGGTAGAACAATTGCTTCATCGCTACTCCATCTATCCATCCATCCATCCACTTATTTGTTTTACTAAGGCATTGTTATACATTATGACGTCATTTCATCAGTTCTAGTCGTTGGTCATAATGTTGTTTATTGTTCCTAAGTAGGCAATTAGGAGTGATAAGCATTAATATATACCATGGATAGAAGTAGTATTATCTACGTCAGATTCCTTAGTTTTATTTATGTGTGTGTTTATACAGCCCTTTTGTAAATATAGCTTTTTGGGCTCTCTCTTCCTCTCTCTCTCTCGGTGAACTATCTTACTAGTGCACCCAGTCGACTATCACCACATCAATAAAAATATAATATGTTGACTCAGTGCTTCGGTGAGAGATAACGGTCGTCAACTCTCCTACCTTTTCATGTGTGTTGGATAGCAGAGCTCAGTCTATTTTGTAATGTGGCTTACATAATTTCCTCATCTTAGGTCTTTCCTCCTTATTTCATCACTTGTAATAGGGAGTTTTAGTTTAGAGAAATAGGATTCATTGTCTATGTCTAGTCTCTCTCTTTTTTTTAAAGTATAGTTGTCTTAATATATTGAATTTTGTATCTTCGTTGCCTAAATGAGCAGATTTTGCTCCATTACTGCGCTATGGACAGAAGTATTAAAGAATTTCGAAGCATAGCAGCAGAAAATGGATGCGTTATCATTATCATTATCAATTTATGGGAAAATTGTTATCGTCTAATTAGTGTAGAAATCCTGAGAGAAATAACATCCTTCGCCCTACTTCCTACGCCTTCCTTCGAGCACACTGCTAAACCAATGCATGTGTGTGTGTGTGTGTGTGTGTGTGTGTGTGTGTGTGTGTGTGTGTGTGTGTGTGTGTGTGTGTGTGTCCTAACCATTGTCGATTACACAATTTCAATATTTTTTGATTACCACGAAACATTGAAAATTCTGAAGAAAATTTTTATTGATTTTGATATATCTGCTCTAACGTGTATATATGGCGGCTATGTATGTATTTTTAATCCTATTTATGACAGTGATGGAGTATTGTAGTGTTTAGTTTGTCATGGATTTCTCTTTGTTGGTTTGGTGAAGGAAATTCAAGGATTCAATATTATCTTCTTTTCTTTGTCTCTTTCCCAACACTTTTATGCTTCCCAGCCATAAGCTTTTCAACGAAACTTCAACCTTGATATTTTTTGTTACCTTTAATTACACGTGGTTAGCAAAATGAACACTTGACTAACTTAAATATGAACCCAAGACATGGAATCTTGGAATGCCACCCTTGCTGCTGTTTAGGAAAAATTATACTTTATTACATCAATTCTTATGGGCGTTTTGAGATCCTAACATCATTGTTGTCATATTGTTTTCAAGTTAACCTAACCTAACTGCCACTTATAATTTATTAACTTAATGCCACTTACAATGACTAACTCTTACGTGCAAAGTTGGGTTGCAATCTTCTAATTAACACATACAATTCCTTAACTAACTGCCACATACAATTCCTTAATTAACTGCCACATACAATCCCTTAACTAACTGCCACACACTCCTAGCTACCAAATACAGTTAGGTTAGATGGAAAAAAAAAGTTACGGTATTAACGTCTAAAACACTTAAGTACATGGTGTTAGGAACCCAGAATATCCATAAGAATTGATGTAACAAGTAGCAGTAGTAAAATATATCAATAACAGTTGAATCTAACCTAACGTATCCTAACCAAATTTAACCTACCCTGTTACATTGAGGTTATAGAAAGACCATGATCAATTAACCTAACCCAAAAAATATAAGTAATTCATGCAAACCTCCATTAAACTATAAAGTCAATGGTAATGGATAATGGTGAAAAAACAAATAAGATAAATGTCATACTACTTGTCTGATTCTGTAAACACAAATTCCTTTATCTGTGTGGTACTCTGTTTAATTGTCAGCCACGAAATGATCTAAGATAATGTGGATAAGTTCACCATGAATGCTAGGACAAGACAATTCAAGACATGACAAGCCACTTTAGATAACAGCACTCACGTAATTCCTCGAGAACAGACCCTCCAACACCCTCTAGTCTATGGTGCATGAGTGACAGCCGATAGGGGACAGGTCAAGCCGTTTTCTAGGCATTAAAACCTTGTAATATAATACCACTAATTATCTAGAATTTCCAAACGTGAGTATATTTTTTCGCCTTGCTTTATGCATGAACTTCAGATGGATAATTTTAAGTACATTATTTGCTCTTATTTCAAGAGCTCGATTTATTTATATAATGTGTTGCCGACCAGGAATGTACGTCAAAATAGCTTATGTATATTTTTTTATAGCGACGAATCAATTTATTCCTTGTACTTTGATGATCAATAAAAGATAATGATGTGATATGTTATTCAATATCTCCGTGTACATATAATCCAAACTGTTTTTAAACAGGTATAAACTTTTCTCGTTGTCTTCTATTGCAGTCTACCATCACGTAGTATATTTTTGACACGTGCAGCATAAAACTGTCTCTCTCCACTTCCTACATAACTACATGAGCTACTACAAATAAATGAATGACTAGACTCAGTGGCATGACATAAATTGTGCCATGTTTGTTTAGACGAAAATGTTTTAATTAGTTATCTATCAATCCCACAGGCAATCTAACATTGAGAGACAGTTAAATTTGTATGAAATGCTTACATCTTCAAACAGAAAAAGACATCCTTGTGTGCCCCACCTAAGAGCTACACAACACTTACCATTATCACACGACTCCGGTCAACCTTAAGCCAGTGTAGGTTTTAACTCTCAAGTCTCAACCAGTAATTCCAAAGAAAACTGGTGAGTGGCCATACATACAAACTGAAAACGAGCAGTCGGTCTTAAAAGCGGCAGACATCAAAGGCCATATGGCGCTATGTTAAGCTAAAAGACAGACGGCAGAGCAAAGATATGATGATAAGGCAAAGTATGTGGAGGGAAACAACGGTATCCGTGTTTAACCTGACTACTACCACTACGGCTGTCGAGATGTATCATAATAACCTTGTTATCACATGATCATTGCATAGCAGTGAATCATGTTTGCCTAGGGTTCAGATATACTTTATTTTTTCTCGGTGTTTGCAAGATCAGCTCACCATCGTCAGTGTCTCCTTAGTGTGGGGGAGCGTGTTTAAAACCGAGCAGATCAAATTACTTTAATGCATAAACTTACAGTTTGTTGCAGTAAATCGAGGATTCTTACTAATTTTTCGAAGCAGAAAGACAGATCAAATATCATAAAGATATAAATTCTCATGAATTGGCGTAAGCACTTTGATGCACCAGCAACATCTTACCTTTCTGATAACTCTGTGTGTGTGTGTGTGTGTGTGTGTGTGTGTGTGTGTGTGTGTGCGTGTGTGTGTGCGTGTGTGCGTGCGTGTGCGTGTGCGTGTGCGTGTGTGTGTGTGTGTGTGTGTGTGTGTGCGTGCGTGTGTGTGTGTGTGTGTGTGTGTGTGTGTGTGTGTGTGTGTGTGTGTGTGCCTTTCTAACACCGCACCAGATCATGTACACACACCTCACCGCCGACATCACCTCAGGAGTATGTAAGTCCTTAGACATTACCACAAAGTCAGAACTTGAAAGCTCACTACAAATGCGATAACTTAGAAGAAACGCTCCAGTCCTGGAGCCTCCAGTCATCCAAAGTGAGTGAGTCGCGGAGTTACAGCAAAATAACGACCAGGTGTCATCATCATTATTGCTTATTCGGTTTCCATATCCATATTTGCTCCGAACCTGCCGTGTCCAGCAACCGAGCTTGGACTCTTATAGCATCCGAGGTAAGCGATGATGTAGAGGGCGATGTAGAGAGGCGGTACCATTCCCAGCAGGAAGGAGGCTAGACGCGGGTTCTCCGCTGGCGTGCTATACACCACCGGTTCCTCTTGCTCCAGGTAGTCAGGACTCATTGCTCCTTGGTGGAGAAGCATTAAAAATCTTAATAAAGGAGCAGCTTGCGTT
>JAXIVD010004383.1:0-27500 GCA_036785275.1 Cancer borealis | reverse complement strand
CTGTGCAGTTTTCACTCTGACTTATGCACTGTTGCTGTAATACATGTACTAATCATGTACCAAGTGACCTGAGACGTAAGGGTGAAAATGACTTGTTTTTAAGATACATTTACAGTCAGTTGAAAATTAAGTGTTGTGGTGATTGTTTTTTTTATGAAGGATTAAAAGAATTGTGATTCTAACGTAAGAGATGGGAGGAGTAAGAGGATCCACGCCTATCTGTATGTATTTGTGATGTGGTAATGGAGTAGGAGTAGGAGTAGGAGTAGGAGTAGTAGAGAGTGAGGGGTGAAGGGAAGGGGAAGGCAGACTGTATGGTTTGGAGACGGGAAGGAATGTTAAATAGTAAGGAGAGAGCTGAAGGAAGAGAGAGAAGAAGGGAAGGGTGTAATGTAAGGGAGGGTAAGGAGGAGGGTGGGGTGTTGGGTGTGAAGAGGGGAGAGGGGGAGAGGAGCTGTCAGTTGTAAGAGTGATGATGAGAATGTATTTATCAATTTTGCAAGACACCTGACAAGAAATTAAAGATGTGATAACAATATATGCAACAATAAAAATATGATAACAATTACATCAACATTAAAAAAAAAAAAAAAAAAAAAACGAATCAGGAAAAAGAATACCAGATATAATTATGTGTGTGTGTGTGTGTGTGTGTGTGTGTGTGTGTGTGTGTGTGTGTGTGTACTCACCCAAATGTGCTTCACGCCAGTCACATTACACACAAGACGTAAGCGGGTACCCTCCTCTACCGTCACCTCCATGATTTCTTCTTTATCTTCTATTAGTGCATCGTCTGTTCTTTCCTGTATATCATTACCTTCTCCCTCTGACACTCCATTTGAAATAGTTTCATTATCTCCCTCCACAATCTCGCTAGTCAAGTCATTATCAACAGCTACACTTTCTTCCATATATGAATAATTCCCACTATTACTATCATACTCATCCTCCTCATCTAGAGTGGAGTTGGTTACACCACTTCCTTCATCGTCACCATCACCACCACCATTGCTATACACCACATCTAAAATCTCTTCTTCCTCGCTCTGTTCTGCGTTCTCTACTTCGGTTACATTTTTGTTTTCATCAATAATCACTTCTTCCAAGGTTTGCACTGTGTCCTCACTTTCCTCGACTTCCCCGTCTGTAGTGTTAATGAGGAGCAGAGGCCCTTGCTTCCCTTGGTATTTCCAGGCAGCCTGCGCCCTTAGCCTCAGGTGCTCAGGGTCAGACAGGGCGCCTTTCCTGCCCAGTACGTGTTCCACAATTAAGGTCCTCACGTCATGGAAGTCCACTGTGTCCTTTTTGGGGCTCAGATCATGAGAAAGGTCGGAGAGGCAGCGTGTTTGGTTGAGAAGCCAGTAGTCGTCGTCGTAGTCGTAGTTGTGATCTTGGTCGCCGAGCACCTGCAGCCAGTCGCCGTCTTGGAATGGTATGGTTGTATTCGGTTGGACAGTTGTAGGAATGGTGGTAAGTTCGAGGTTGGTGGACACTGGTGTGGTTGATGTGATGGCGTCGAGAGTGAAGCCAGTGGACGAACAAGGAATCAGCAGGACACGAAGGAAGAAAAGGAGGAGGTTAGGAAGGGAAGCAAGGAGAGGTAGGAGGGAGAGAAGAGAACAACTAACTCGTGTGGAGATCATGACTGTAACTGGTCAAAGCAACACACTTGTGGGGATTTTGAAAGGTGTACCTACTGACAGGAGAAGAGAGGGGGTAAGGGAGGGGTGACGTAAGGGCAGGAGGTAGCTTGAGGTGGAAAGGGGGGATGAAAGGGGGAAGGAGACCCCTGAAGTTGTCACGGTCGGCTGGTAAAAAAAAAAAAGGAAGAAAAGGTATATGACGTGGTAGTAGTTACATAAGATAACTTTTGTCCTGATCATTGGATTAAGTGTGATAGTGTGTGTGTGTGTGTGTGTGTGTGTGTGTGTGTGTGTGCTCTGACTCAACAAAACGCGTCATGCCAGCCATATTTCTTCACTCTGCAACTTGTATTCCAAACAAGCTTATGCGCCCCCGCCGCTACGACACACACACACACACACACACACACACATACAACCGTGTTTTTTTTCCAAAATATATATTTCCTCCTAATTTTCTCAAAAGCTATTAGAGATATTGGAAATATCATTGCAGCATCTGATACACCTAATTAAACTGTACAACTGTAACTAAGTATTTGTTCTATGACTAATAATTCCGCAGTAAAACTAAAGCAAATTTTGTTTCCAAAATATAACTTTCCTCCTAATTTTCTCGAAAGCTATTAGAGATATTGGAAATATCATTAAAGCATCTGATAGATCTAATTAAACTGTACAACTTTAATCATAAGTATTTGTTCTATGACTAATAATTCCGCAGTAAAATTATACCGTATCTTTTTTCCAAAATATAACTTTCCTCCTAATTTCCTCGAAAGCTATTAGAGATATTGGAAATATCATTGCAGCATCTGATACACCTAATTAAACTGTACAACTGTAATTATAAATATTTGTTTTAAGACTAATAATTACGTAGTATAATTAAACTCTTTTTTCCAAAATATAACTTTCATCCTAATTTTCCCGAAAGCTATTAAGTGTATTGGAAATATATTTGCAGCATCTGATACACCTAATTAAACTGTATAACTGTAATTATAAGTATATGTTCTATGCTTAATATTTCCGCAGTAAAATTAAATTGTATATTTTTTCCAAAATATAATTTCCTCCTAATTTTCTCGAAAGTTATTAAGTGTATTGGAAATATCATTGCAGCATCTGATACACCTAATGAAATTGTACACCTATCATTATAAGTATTTGTTCTATAACTAATAATTCCGCAGTAAAATTAAAATGTATCTTTTTTCCAAAATATAACTTTCCTCCTAATTTTCTCGAAAGCTATTAGAGATATTGGAAATATCATTGCAGCATCTGATAGACCTAATTAAACTGTACAACTGTAATTATAAGTATTTGTTCTATGACTAATAATTAGGCACTAAAATTAAACCGTATCTTTTTTCCAAAATATAACATTCCTCCTAATTTTCTCGAAAGTTATTAGAGATATTGGAAATATTATTACAGCATCTGATACACCTAATTAAACTGTACAATTGTAATTATAAGTATTTGTTCTTTGAATAATATTTACGCAGTAAAATTAAACGGTATTTTTTCCAAAATATAACTTTCCTCCTAATTTTCTCGAAAGATATTAGAGATATTAGAAATATCATTGCAGCATCTGATACACCTAATTAAACTGTACAACTGTAATAATAAGTATTTGTTCTGACTAATAATTACGCACTAAAATTAAACAATCTTTTTTTGAAAACATAACTTTCTTAATTTTCTTGAAAGCTATTAGATATATTTGAAATATCATTGCAGCATCTGATACACCTAATGGACCTGAATATTATGTAAGAAATTTATCATTACAATATACGTATTATCCTTACGATTAAGTCCACCCTTAGATTGTATTATCAGAACCACAATGGAAATAATCGCATAGACTTAGTGTTATCCTGGGAAGTGCTGTTTATACCTGGACATTGGCTCTGATGTAGGACCTTGTATATCTTACAAATATAACAATCAATAAATCAATCACCACTACTATAATTTGATTCAATGCAATTCTATTAATTCCTTCTAGATCCGACCTCTTCCTCAATCCACAACAAAAATGCAATACAAAATACTTAAACCATTCTACTCCAAAGAACTCCCCGTTAATTCAGCTAATCTTTCATCGTCCTTGTACACTTATTCTGCCCTTAACATAATCTAACTCCTTTAACACACCACTTTCTACCAGCTTTTCAACCTCCCCTGAATCCCCCTACCAGATTAATCAATTGCTTCAGATCCTACGCCTTACCCCATAACCATTGCCTAGTCAAACCTCTACCTACCATTTTGGCATTTATCTCCACTACAACTCCATCCATATAAACATAACATTAATCCTCACTAACGTAAAAACCAATCAATCGCCATTTTTGCCCTGTAACAGATGCCCAACTTTAACCGTTTCATTATCTACCACAAATTTCAATCTCAAAAGTGCAACATCCTTCCTTATCAATTGTCATACTTATATATAAAAAAAAAAAAAAAAAAAAAAAGTATAGTGCCAACTGCAAATCACTCCGTATCCTCTACTGCCCTTACCACCAACATTCAATGGACTTCTACCCCATAAACCACTACATACATACTTATTTTCCCTTACCTTCATATAAGGGAATAACCTATTGCAACTTCAATAATCCTGAGCTGCCACTCTGCTACTCAAACCGCAAGGTACATGTGGGTTAAGATAAACAGTTCTGTCCATGTCAGCATATCATTTATTTACTCCTCTTGCTCTTGATCTTCCTAAGATAGAACTCCAGCTCCTTGCCCTCCAGGATGTAGCCATCAGCGCGGCCACTCTGGCCAGGGCGGGAGGAGATACAGGCTGTGGGAGGGAGGAGAGGGAAGGGATGGGGTTAGGGAGGCATCAATGTGGTGGTGTGGATAGCCAGTGTGAGTGTGTCAGAGTAACTATGACTGTGACAGCACAGACCCAGCTGACCAAAACGGTGCAGCAAAGTGGGTCTAGTTGACAGTGGTATCATCATGCTAGTAAGACTTGCATCTGTATCATGTGTGTTTGTGTCTTTTAATGGGGATATAATTCAGGTATAGATAGATTCTATTACTGAACTTAACAACAAACATGCCTTGATTTCAAAATTCATAAGCTTTATAAACCTTACCTAGGACACGACCTGTCATGAACTGGTCCTCAAGGCTAGATTCCACCTTGGCGGTGCGCTGACGCTCCTTGTATTTCTTCTCGGTCTTCTTAGACCTCTTCTTGTTGAGGACAGCCTCCTCAGCATCAGTCTGGTGGGGAAGAAAAGAATACCATTCTCAGCTCAGGGTATTTGACACATCACCATCTCTCCAGCTTCCTACAAGGGTCAGAGTAACTATGACATTATAAATCAGCCAGTTGTAGCAAAAACTGCCACAGAGCACCTGTCAGATAGTGAGTATCATCCTTCGTATCAGAGTAAGAATGTTAAAGCCGTTCCACCACTGAATATGTTGAACTGGAATTAATAGAAGGGTTTGGCCGAGTAGTGCATGAAGTAGAATACAGAAAGCACTGCACTAGGAAATCATGGTATTCACCTTAGACATGAATGCTGAATTATGCACGTAAACAATCCCATGAAAACAACACATGATACAACGTGAAATTAGTCCAAAGATTTCAAAACATGCATTACCTGAACAAAAAATGAGTTACACAAGTGTTCAGCATGACTTCTCGTACTTATCTTTGGCAAAAAAAACAACAACAATAGAATCCAATACCAATCCTGAGTTAAAGACAGAGAGAGAACGTGTAACAACCAGCGAGAGGAACCAATGAATTATGGGATGTAAATTTTGTAGTCACACCAGACAATCAATGAACCACAGGACACCACAGCCACACACACACATCCATCTAATCCCCAATACCTTTCTGCACTGGAGCTGGAGGGTGAACAGGAACAAACATAAATACAAACACAAGTAAATAAACCAGCATTCCCCTCACATACCAGCTTGGTGGTCTTCTTACGGCCGAGAGGAAGGGCGTAGTGGCTCTCGTACCACTGCCTGAAGGGTGCGGCATCGATCACAATGATGGCATTCTTCACCAGGGTCTTGGTACGCACCAGCTCGTTGTTACTGGCATTGTATACCACATCTACCACACGTGTTTTCCTGGTCTGGCCTAGAAAAACACCACACAAGTTGTAGGTCTCTAAACAAACTCAAAAATGTTAATTCACAATGGGTGTTTACAGAAGAAGTGATTTATAACAATATGCTAAGATACATGAGGTTAGATATATATTTTTTCTTCCTCCGCCAGCACAGATGTCACTTACCCTCAGAGCCCCAAGCAAAGTTTCCAGTGTCAAGGCGGAGAGCACGGTACTTCTTGTTGCCTCCACGGGTCCTTACGGTATGGATCCTCTGGGGGGCAAGCTGAAACACAGGCCAAGCATTAGTAGGTGTGCGGTGCAGGATGGGATGTGCAGCAGTGGGGGGAACCTCAGAAAATTTGTACCGTGATAGTTATCTTCAGCGACTAACTATGAGGAAAGTTGTGTCATCATTTGAAAGGTCAGTGCTTATGTTTATTTCTATTTCTGGTATAATGTAAGGTAAGATAAGATTTAATTTACCTGTATCTATCAGTAACAAAGGCAAATATGGCGTGGAAGATATAAAAATAATAAAATCTAGGTGCCATCTAGGACTCCATAGTGAAGGTTTCTAATTTATTCTGATATTTTCCTCTATAACATTTTTTGGGCCAGGACAATTTGGGTTATCAAACATTGGCTGGCATACACCAAGGGGTGCGTTGCCTTGCCTAGCCTGGTGATCACTCTGTGTGTCTCCATGCAGCCCCCTTCCCATACCAAGTAACTCCCTGAAGGAAACATACACTTGCCCCAGCCATGCACTTTGTGGGTGCCCCCTTGGTCTCCTCCACCCCGGGTTATCCCTTCCAGAAGCAACCTGAGAAGCAGGATCACCTTCTAGCTAACGTGCCACATGTCCATATAGCCGGAGTTGACGTTGGTGGACTATGGTGGTAATAGGCCTTGATTAAGTCTCATAGAGTAGTCGCTGATTTGACACCAAGTCATTCCATCAATACCCCATGATTCTGTGTAGGCATTTATTACCAAAGACATCAATTCACATCTTCAGGTCAGTGTTCAGTGTCCGTGTGTCACAGCCACACAGTAAGACAGGGATCACCAGCGACTTGAAAATGTGAATCTTTGTCCGTCTACACAGATACTGACAATATCAGATACTCGTGCTGAGCAAGTCCATAACACCGCGGGCCAGACTAATCTGCCGTAAGACTACTCGACTTGACTATTATTAAAAAAAAAATTTTAAATGGTTTCCTGGGGTTTTACATGTAAATAAAGTAATTTGGGAGTAAATTTTAAATGCAAGTTTTAGTTGCGCTCCCCACAAACTTATGGGATTTGAGCACAACCACGGTTTTTGAGTTGCAGAATATGAAAACAATGTGTTTAGAAAAATTATTACCAAAATCAACCAGAAAAATCAAATATAGTTCTACCCTAACCCTGATTGTTAGGCTGTGGCCCAAAAAACATTAAAGGCAAAAAGTGATCATGTAAAAAGGAAAACATTGAATATTGGAGGTTTTTTAGAACCTGTCTGCATATTAGCAGAAAAATGTATATATAGTACAATATATACATTATTATGATATGTGAGTGAGTGGTTGTGGCATTACCAGCACCACTGCAGATGTACCTTTGTGTTAGCGGCAGGGCGACCAAGCTCAAACTTCCTCTTCTTGCGAGGTTGCATGCGCTTGCCCCCAGTGGAGCGCCGCTTGTGCCAGTGGTCGCGTGAGATACCTAGGAAGGAGAGGGAGGGGTGAGTGGAAGGCAAGTCATCCAAATATACCTACAAATACACTTAAGTGGGTCAGCACACAATACATAAGATTGTTTAAGAGGTAATGTAGCTTTCAACTACATGTAACCATATACAGTTAGGAACATGTAATATCCTATTAATCTAATTAATATATATTACAATTTTGTTTTGTCTGCTTATAAGCATGCGTTCAAGAGCACAACTCCCTCCACGTAAGTGAACGAATTATAAACACTGAACCTAACCTAACTCAATCTATATACGTGCCACCTGTCATTACATAGAGGCATTATAGATTTCTTTGGTATCTGGTCATTTCGCCCACATTGCCAATTCGCCACACAATGGAGTCACTTCGCCCACACTGTAGAGTCATTTCGCCCAGGTTAGGTTAGGTTGACATGTGGGCGAAATGACCGTAAACCGTTTCTTCCTGGTCGATTGTACACTGAAACCTTTACATATGTCCAGTACAGCATGCTTCCTGTGCAGTACTAAAACATTATATTCATCACTTCGGAGCTGTAGTTATATAGATATTCATTACCCTTTTGAGAACATCACTCACGAAATAATACCATATAAACACATACGTAAGTTTTGCACAGAAATATCATAGGTTTTTGAAAGTATAACAAGGCTAGTGTTTGTTACCTTAAACTATTGTCATGATAAATTGCAATAAAAATATACCCTGAACATACAGTACCATTATAACATTTTAAATACACATATAGATTCAATTACGGCGATAATTAGATGATTAGGGGCAGAAGTTATTAGGGTCTAAGTAACCTGCTTTCCTTCCCTAAATGACCCACTAAATGTACTATAATTAGGTCATAATCACCAAGCGTGATTGATCTTTACTACCTATTTGTGTTTATACTTGGACGGTATCTTTTAATGTAAAATACAAACAAATTTTAAAAATTCACGTGTAGGTTAATTTCTCGACCATTACCAAAACAACACTTCCGCAAATGCTATAAATTTACACATATATCACCTATACCTTCATAACAGCTACTAACCACATGTATTTATAATAATAACACAACCCTAATTAATGAAATGAGACTCGTGGTACAACTTCACAACACTGCAAACTACAACACACAGGAGCACCGCTAAGCCGACAGTATTTCCTCTTATTTTTGGATTATTCGTTATATTAACGAGGTAAAATCCTACTCAATATCCTACCCATGGAATATCCCTTAGCTTAGTGCCTTGAGTAAGCCCATGGCTCAGAGGATGACGCAAAGAACAGGGGATAAAGGCAGGCAATACTTACCCATGGCGGAGAGGTGGGGAAGGGAGATCGCCGCGCCGCTGCCAGACCAACAACAAACTATTACAAAAGAAAGTCGCCTTGCGCATTTTACTTATCACAGTCTATACCTATAAAATTCAATCTGATTTTTTATGTATGTTGTGTAATATATTTTTTGAAGTTAAAAAGGTGGATCTGTTTACTATGATTGATCACTATGACTGTTCACTATGATTTGATAGTGGGGTGTTAAGAAGTAGTTTTCTTATGTAGACCCCACCTCTTAGGACATGTCAGCCACTGTATTATCAATGTTCATGTGTCTATCATAACGATATTTAAAACTGGCTATGGTAGGTGCAGTTACTACCCGTTATGCCAGTGAATTCCAACCATCGATCACTCTGATTGCAAACCAGCAGCTCCCATTGATATTGATCTTCCAATGGTCTGGTTTTGTCAATTTCAACGAATAGCTTCTGAGGTTGCTGGTGTTACGAGAGAATAATCTGGTGTATGGGACGTCCTGGAATCCATGCAAGCGTTTATAAGCCTCTATCATATATCTCACTTCCTCCTCCCAATCAGTGTATGAGGCTCCAGGTGTTGGCATATCTCATTCTCTCCTCGTAAGGTAGGTGCGCCAGCTCTAGGACTAACTTTATGGTCCGTCTTTGTACACTCCCCAGGGCTTGTACAGTACACCCTTCATTAATGTGGAGACCAATTCTACATATATGGTCTTTCATTTGTCAGGGATGAGGTTAAGGAACCACCTCTCACTCCATTGATATAGTCTTTTCATATCTTGTTGCAGTACCTCTATGTCATCCTCTGTCTGTATAATCTTATATATTTGAGCATTGTCTGCATATAATAGAACTTCAAGGCGTTGCGGGTGGCATCGTTTTAATAAAATAAGCTAGAATTTTATATTTTTAGAAGGAAACTTGTGCTTAATGACATGGAGTTACCACCTGCTGTAACACAACGCTGTCAAATATTTTACAAATAAAATATTTGACAACGTTGTGCTACAGCAGGTGGTAATCTCATGTCATTAAACATTTGTTTCCTTCTAAAACTATAAAATTCTAACTTATTTAATTAAAAAGATGCCGCCCGCAACACTAAACCAATAAAATGAACTAATGCTGGTATGATTTTTACACTTAAACGTAAAAGAAATACCCTAGATATCCCTGAAATAAATTATCAACTCAAGATCATTATATCAAGAATACAATTTTTCATTAAACACACAAAATATATATAAAAGCATCATTATACGTGGACTGTTTGAAGAATTATCGGACTCTTGTTTACCTCCTCCCTGTGACCTTGAAAAAGTGAGTCCATGTCCACCTTTCTGTCACATTTAATGGCCTCACGTACGTGTTTTGTGTGCTTTGGAGGACTATATGTGGGGCTAACAGGACCTAGATAACGTGTGTTTGTTCATTCCTTGTTCCTTTTTGGGCCAGACTTGATGCGTCACGGCCGGCGGAGCAAAGGTCGTGAAAGAGAATGTTAGTCAAGTGTTTGTGTGTAAATAAAAATGGAAGAAAAGGCTCCATGGTGTAGATGGAATAATACCTGTGTTGAGTTGGACACGTGTTGTATTACAGGTGTAGGACAGGTGTGGTTATTGGTTATATAAATTTGGTGTTGCAGGATATTGTTACGCTCTGATAAGGGGTGTAAAGTTACGCTTTACTTACCTGCTAGTCATGCTTACCTAGTCATCATTAGTGAGTGAATATGAAGAAGTCCTTGTTTTGATTTATTTACTTGATTTAATGTATTGATTTATCCATTGAAGCCCATAACGTAATTTTTACAGTAATTTGACTACGACTGTCATTATTGTAAGCAACGTTCTATTGATATAACCTGTTCAGTATTCTTGTAGATAATTTATTATATTGTTACTTTTCACAACAGATGAAGTTATATAGCTAAGGAAAGATCTGGGCGTGAAGGGTTGACTACTAATGGGCGTGAGAGGCATGGGGTGTGTGGTATGGGTGTGATGTAGTAATGGAGTGTATCAGCTTGTCATTGGCACATCCATTTTTGGTAACTTTTGGATCTTGCCTGGTCGGTGCCTTGAATTAATAGAATTTTTAGGTGTTGAAAGATGGATCAATGATTCAATAGTTGTACGTTGCCTCTACTTTAAAAATAATGACATATTATATATATTATTGTGTATTTAATTACTATGAATTAATTGACCTAGTACTGGCCAATATTTTTATAATTATATGAATGTTGTTTATTACAAACAACATTCATATAATGATAAAAGAATATATTTGGTAGATTTATTTTTTCATTATCGGTATTGATCATACAGCTTCATATCACTGACACAACATTGAATACCATCAATAAATGCCGCTAAATAATAATTATTTTATGGATGATTTTTATAGATATCAACATTTCTCATCTGTTTATGCAAGATAGTTTCTAATACTGATTCTAGAGGAATGCTTCTGAAATGATGAGTCACATTTCATTCTTGCATCCTGGTCTTCCATTCACTTGTTAAGCACCATGTACTGTATGTACGTATGTATTCATATTGTGTCATTTATCTTTACATTAACAGTTTGAACAGCAACATGCATTAGCAAGGCTATTGAAAGTTGATAACCCAAACTTGAAGATTATATCCAGGTGCTTAAAATAGTTGTCCTGTGGTGGGAGGTACAAGAATACTACAGCTGTATTCCCAGTGGGTTTCAATAGGCGATCAAAAGATGGAGCGAGGGGTCTGAGAAGTCTCTCCTTTATTTTCTCTCCTAAGGGAGGGATGAATAGTGTTTCCCAAATCCTAAATGGCTTATCTTGGCTACAACCCCTTAAAGGTGTGATGTAGACCATTTCTGGTCTCTTAGAGGAAACACCTGACATGCATACAAACACTCATCATATACATACATACAGGAAGGCAGTATTTCCAGCCCTGGCTGAGATTGCAAGGTCATAACCACTTGGCTTATTTTCTACCTATTTTGTGTTTAGTGAACAGGGGTTACAGGGCTGAAGATAAGCCCATTTTGTCTCCACCCGACCTGGGATTCAAGCCCAAGTTTATGAGATACAGATAGCATAAGATAACACTATATATACCAGTACCTTATATAAAGTCTTTGAATATCTTGTCCTCCAACAAGAGCATTATAGCTATAGCTTACTTTTGTGAATGGCTTTTTACCACTGGTCAGCAAATAATATATGATAAATTATTTGAGGTTTGTGCTTACAGGAACTGCGAGTGGCATTAGGAATAACACATATTGGCCATGGCGTCCCCAGAACACCGGGAACAGTCCCAATCGAGTGATAAATCATATGACTGTACAGACTGTGGGAAGGTGTTCTCAAAAAACAGTGATCTAAAGAGACATGTAATGATCCACACGGGCGAGAGGCCATACGTGTGTGAGGTGTGTGGACTTGGATTCATAGAGAGGGTAAAATTAACCTTCCACAAGCGACATCACACGGGGGAACGGCCTTTTGAGTGCTCGGAATGCCACAAAACCTTTATAAAGAAAAGTGACCTGAAGAACCACCAAAAGACTCATTTTGGTGAAAAGAATTTCATCTGCAGTGAATGTGGGAAGGCATTTCTCAAGAACAGTGATCTCAAACGCCACACTAGACTCCACACAGGGGACCGTCCCTTTGCATGCATACTCTGCAGCGCTTGCTTCACTGAAAGTGGCAAACTGAAGAAACACTTTATGGTTCATACTGGTGAAAAGCCTGTTGCCTGCAGCCAGTGTGGAAAGAGGTTTGCACAGACCTCAGACCTGCGGCGACATAATCGTGTCCACACAGGGGAGCGACCCTACGTTTGTGAGGTGTGCCACCAGAACTTTAGTCAGCGGCACATATACAAAGACCACATGAAGCACCATGGTGTTCCGCCAGGGCCACCCATGCCCAGAAATTACAGCCGGCCACTTAATGCAGAGCCTGCCTTGCCCTTGCCATCAAATATTAACATGATGGTGGATGGTGCAGGTGCTCCCAGTGGTGGCAGCAGTGCAGACACGGGACAGAGCTTCCCGGCAGGTGGCAGCAAGGCCGGTGACTCTGCAGATTCCTCGTCCTTCCTCCAGGTGGACGTGTGTGTGAAGGATGAAGTGCTACATCTTGGAGACGACTGCCGCACCTGTCCTACTGACATCACCTCATGAAGCATTATTTTTTTCATTCTTGCACATCTGGCACCATTTCACAATTCTTCACATTTGTTCTTTTTTATCCTGATTGAACATGTACAAATTGTAGCCTTGAATTTGAATTCTGTTTACTAAAGAAATGACAAATTTTTCAGGTGGTAATTCCACTGTATGTGAAATTACTCTGCCTATGTGTTTTGATCATGTTATGGCTTTTTGAGAAAAGACATACCATAATTGTTGTTTGTGTTTAAAGAACGCAGCTAAGCTTTTGTTATGTGTGTGTGTTTCTGTGTGTGTGTGTGTGTGTGTGTGTGTGTGTGTGTGTGTGTGTGTGTGTGTGTGTGTGTGTGTGTGTGTGTGTACCTGCACATGTGTAGACCTTCATGATTGTGGGTGTGGGAAGTGTTGGGTTGGTCTCACAAAGAAAGCTTTTCACACTGCTTATGCCTGTCAAGTCCACACTGTCATTCCTCGGGTTATCCGACCACGATAACTTTTGGAGTTTAAGATATTAGTGCAAAATGATCTCTGTGTGTTAAGAGTTTCTAATGTTGTAGTTGCATTCACTAATTGAATGTGTGTAAGAAGTTTCTTTATAAGATGCTATGTACAGAATTGGTAGCAGGTTGATCTTGGGTTGCTATGTATTAAAATATGCAGTGTTATGAATTTGGATTTGTTAATCCTTCCTGCATAAAAAAATGCATGAGGTTAAAATGATGAAATTTTAAGTCCCTTAACTGAAAATCCTAAATTTGAAACTATTCCATGTTTATAATGGAATAATAAATAATGTTGTAACTGATAAAATCATCGAACTCATTCTTCATCAGTATTATTTTACTGGCCATGATTTGAAGAAATAATACTTTACTGAGTTGAGCAGATGCTGTCAGGCTTGTCATCACCTTTAACTATGGTAAGGACGTTTCTCCTTTATATTATTTATTCTTTATGATAATTTGATTTTTGTATTCTGTTTCATTCTTCATCACCATGCACCCCTGTTACCATTCTCTGGTGTTCTAGGTTTTAAGTCTCCCTATTCCACTTATCACTCTAACAACAGACATTTCCCACAGCAGTCACAGCACAGTTCACCTTAAGCATCACAACACACCTGCCTGTATCACCTTTCCAACATAGTTTTTCTGATAACTCCTCAGCACAGTCATTTCCCTCCATCAAACCACAGCACTTACACTCTTCTCCCAGCTCACATTCACACTATCTGTTGTGCCGTAGGTGCCAAGATGGTGATGCTTGAAGTGCAGCCTGAGTACGGCTATTGTGTGTTGGTGGCTGTGGGATCCTCCTTCATGTTGGTCTGGAAATCCATGAAGGTGAGTACTTATGTGCATCAGGGAATGTCAACGTAATCAGACTTTTGTGGAATTAAGTTTTCATGCAACAAATTTTGATTTAAAATTATTTTTGACTTCCTACTTTTTTTTTTTCCAAGATAAATTTTGGTAAACTTAGCTTGTTGAAAAGTTGAATTGAATGTAAAATCATCTGGTTAAAACCTCTTCATTTAGGGTTATTAGGTAACCTTGTTTTCCTTCCTAAATAGTGGTCAATAAGACACACTTTGGGTGGCTTTGCTCTCTTTATGTTTATTTTATTCTCTTTATTATGAGTTCATATAATACATATAATGAAGCTATTAATGATATGTGGTTACACCCACTATGTATTTAACCTGCCTCATAGTTTTGAAGACCGAAGATTAGTTATCACATGAAAGATAGTTATAGTGTGATATTCTACAAAGTATAAAGTTATATGTTCAAAGGATCTAATCACTATGTTCTTGCCAATTGGTATAAAGTAACAATATGGAATTAAAACAAGAAAATATACATATTTGAAGAACCAAAGGATGCAGCAAATTATTAGGATTTCATGTGGGAAATACAAAATGTCACTAATGACACAAAAAAGGAGTAAAAAGAATGGATCATGGAATTAAGTGAGAGATTGGCTGTGAGGTGCAGCCAAGCTTGTATGTAGGAAGGTTAAAATAAGAACAGAGAAAATAAATGGGTGTCAAAAGTTAAATAAGTTAAGTAATTTAGCAAAAGAAGCTATAGAAAAATTTTGCACATATGTATTTGAGGTTAGAACCAGAAGATACCAAAGAATACATATAATAAAGGGAGGTGGTCTTGCGGCAGTGTTGGGCTCATGACCGAAATGTTGTAGGTTGGATCGGCAGTTTCCCCGTGGGTGAGGTCATGCTCTTATAACCCAAGCAGAGCTATGTGGCCTTTGTTACTTAGCTTGTGGGTATTGTGAGGGGGCCGGATGGCTCTGTGGTACAGTGCTCGGCTCATGACCAAAAGTTTGTGAGTTTGATCCTAGTTCATGGTAGTTTAACTTGGTGAGAGGTAACACTCATTAGCCCTACCAAAATGATGTGGTTTATGGTTAACTAGTTCGGGGGGATTATTTAATCACCTTATAAGTAATGATTGAGAAAGCAGATGAATAAAGGAAAAAGGTTAATGAATATTTTAAAGAAAGTAGAAAGATGTGTTACAGAAAATAAAAAGGTGAATAGACAAACAAAATTCAGGAAATTAGTCTGCATATAGACTGAAAATTATGATCTTCAGGTAAGGGTAGAATTACACGTAAACTATTGGAAATCTAGAGGTGAGATAAAATTAAGCATGGGAATTAGGTACATGATATGAAGGTGATTAAAGAATCCCCCGAATTAAGCATCTATAGGCCATATAGTTTTGTTAGGGTTAACGAGAGAGCCCTGCCACTCCCACCAAGTAACTGCCTTGAGCCAGGATTGAACTCACAACCTTAAGGTCGCGAGCCGAGCACTGCACCACAGAACCACCCGGCACCCAAGGATAATAAAGGCCTGATTCACATTGGAGAAACATGAAGAAGAATTAACGTGCACATAAGTTAGCAGTGTCATATTGATGAGAAATCAGGACAGACTTCCAACAGGTTATGACAGAATTTGATCAAGTGTGTGAAAGAAATTTGAAAATAAATGACATGAAGAGTAAAAAGATGCCAAAGTATATGAGGAGGAATATGATGTATTGAACTTTGGAAATGTGTTCATATGTCAAAGTGGAAGGGAGTTTGTCAATAGCTGGACTAAACACTACTAAACGCTACTTTTAGTGTTTTCATGGGTAAATTGATAGTAAGAAGACCCTCCAGGACAATATTTTGCTACCTGCTTTGATATAATTATGAACCGGGTATGATGATGGGAATTTGACAGCAGATAAGGACAGGATCTGACCTTGACTATTAGTAAGGGGGAGTGGAAAGGTAGTAGCCTTGCAATGTGTTGATAGGAATGAAGGAAGAACATTTAGTAATAGGTTATGAAGTCACACAAAATGGACAAAGAATACCTTGAGTTGGGTTAGAGATATCCTGAGAACAAATGTACACAGATTACTTAGGAATGTGTTTAGGAGGTAAGTAATGAGTACATGTGAGAACATTTTTTTCCCCTGCTCTGAAAGAAGTTAATTTTACTTTTACTTTGTGGAAATAGTGTATAAGGGAGATAGGGGAAAGTGTGATGTGGTTCAAATAAGCTATGCAATTAACCGTGAGCAGTTTTACCATAGTCAGCTTTTCAGAGATGAGCAAAACATTGGTTAAGATGGTAATGTGGATGGTAGTAATGAGTGCCCCTAAAAAAAGACATATAAAAGGCAGTTTATTATGACATCAAGCCTATAGTATGTGGTAGAAAAAAATATAATGCATATGAAACAATACTACTTTATGAGGTGAGCTTATATCATAAGGATCTTTACTGAGAAGCAAGGAAGCATCAGAT
The DNA here is from genome assembly GCA_036785275.1 of Cancer borealis. Classification (NCBI taxonomy): domain Eukaryota; kingdom Metazoa; phylum Arthropoda; class Malacostraca; order Decapoda; family Cancridae; genus Cancer; species Cancer borealis. Next base: position 10,688 of record JAXIVD010004383.1, on the reverse strand, counting down.
CAAGAAGAGTGGAAGCATTCTTCATTATGTTGCTTGCTGCAGTTTTTTGAAAGTTCACTGTTTATTTGTAGGTTGGCCAGTTACGTCGTAAACTCAAGATCAACTACCCAACAATGTATAGTCCTGACAATGACCTCTTCAACTGCTACCAGAGGGCCCACCAAAACACGTAAGTCCCGAGGCTTTGCACCTTTCTTCCGACATGGATATGTGTCTCAAATTAACGCCTTGAGTGTCCAGGCGTATCCAATCCATTACAGAAAGTATTCCACGAATGATGAATTGTGAATTGTTAAGTGTGCAATGTAATGCCCTCAGACAGTTTGATCACATGGAGAGAATGGTAATGAGATGAAGATGATATATATACAATTGGATAGATTCTGTGAATATGAGAATGTGAGGACACAGTATTAGTGCATTTATGGAAGGATGGTTGGAGAGTAAGGGGACTGGAGTGTGCAAGGATGATGTGCAGTAAGAGGACTGGAGTGTGCAAGGATGATGTGCAGTAAGAGGACTGGAGTGTGCAAGGATGATGTGCAATAAGAGGACTGGAGTGTGCAAGGATGATGTGCAAAGACTCTAACAAATGGGCTTCTGCCATCGTCATATTCTTGAAGAAGAAACAGACAGCAGATGAACAAGATTGGTATATATATATATATATATATATATATATATATATATATATATATATATATATATATATATATATGTATATATATATATATATATATATATATATATATATATATATATATATATATATATATATATATATATAGAGAGAGAGAGAGAGAGAGAGAGAGAGAGAGAGAGAGAGAGAGAGAGAGAGAGAGAGAGAGAGAGAGAGAAAGAAAGAAAGAAAGAGAGAGAGAGAGAGAGAGAGAGAGAGAAAGAAAGAAAGAGAGAAAGAAAGAAAGAAAGAAGAGAGAGAGAGAGAGAGAGAGAGAGAGAGAGAGAGAGAGAGAGAGAGAGAGAGAGAGAGAGAGAGAGAGAGAGAGAGAGAGAGATCACTCAAGAAACCCCTTACAACTATTGGCCAAGGCACCCTGATGGAAGCCTCTACTCTAATTACACAGATATCACTGTAAAAATGTAATTACTTTACATTTCTAAAGTGTATTTCTGAAACTGTTCTCAAAGCAAAAAAATTTTTGTCTCGGGGGAAAAAAAAATCCCATCAACGCTTTCAACCCCTACTGTACAAATACTGAAGAAAACACCATAAACTTTCAGTCTTGAGAACTACCCTACCTTCCTGCTGCTGCTGCTTCTGGGAGGACTGCAGCATCCAGTGGTGAGTGCCGCTGGTGGCACGGTGTGGTGTGCTGGTCGCATCGCCTATGCTCTGGGATACTACACTGGGGGTAAGGCACCTCTACTTGTGCTCACTAATCATCATAAATAATATTAATGCAGGCATGAAAACATTTCTTCTAACCAGTTATTCATCCCTGTCGTGGGGGCTGTAAGAATACATACCACCACTGTATTCCCCGCGGCTCATCAGACAACCAATAGGAACGGAGAAAAGGGTCTGGGATGCCCTCCTCTATATTCTCTCCTGCAAAAATACATGATGCAGAGGGAGGAGTAAAGTCTCCCTGAACCCTACATATCTGGTCTTGGCTAGCCCCTTTTAGTGGGGATAAAAGTCATGTATATAGATATAGATAGTTATTCATCAGCCTTCCACACTTTTCCTGTCTTATCAATTTGACTGTCCTTCCACTACTGATCCTGTAATTATTATTATTTCTACTGTCATCTGTACCCTACCTATCCTTCTCCTTTTGTATCTTACCAAGACACCAAAACTTCCTCAGTAGTTCTTAGTCATTTATATCCCTGCAATATTAGGCGATACAAATTTGTTCTTCGTAGTATAGAACCAGAAAGACTGCATCATTAAATGAGGGCGCTGGACTGGCCATCAGCACATTAGTAACTACGAAGTGGAAACTAATGCACAAATACAAACACTTAATGTTCTTATGTGCTTCATTGTTTTTCATATAATTTTAATTATTTTAGCATCACTTTTTGCCCAGACAGAACAAAGATGATAGGGAAACTAAAAGCTAAAAAAAAAAAAAAATCCCTATATGATATTAGTGACAACAATTCTATCAGAAGAATAAAGTACTCAACTCACACCCAATAACCTTCTCTCCTTCAGAACCTCGCAAGCGCATGAGAGGCAGCTTTGGTTACCTGGGCCTGTTCACCATGCTGTACTGCACGGGCCGCCTTGCCACTCGGCTCCTCGGATGGTTCTAGGATGCTTGCAAAACCCAGATTATGCCAGATTTTCTGCCCTTGTGATAATAACAGCTTAATATTAAATTGTATTATACGATTGTTCACGATAATCCTGCAGCTATGTGGCATTCTTAATGAAGGGTGTTTGTGTCTTTAACTGTTAGTTAAGTATGTATGTACTTTTAGAGTGTTATGTATTCTTAAACACAAACATGTGAAATATTCCAGAACTGCACAATCTAGTAGTAGTCAATTGTAAGGCTGGGATCACACATTCACCAATTTGAACCGTGACAGACAGCGACGCTTAAAGTTTCCAAATCCTGGTCCATCTTATATAAAAATTGGCCAATGGCTTGCAATATGTTTGTAATCGTTGAACATCGGCAGGATATAAGGACTGAATTACGTTATGCGATCGTTGCATATTGTCGTAGCAGAGTTGTAGTGAACCGTGACCAGTCTTGAAAGTATGGCCAAGATGTATTATGACGTTACAAGACAAATCCCAATGAGTGTAAATCCATCGGGAATTGCAAACAATGTGATTACGACTGATTAAGACATGTCGTGGAAACGTGTCGGGACCCTTGTCCAGGTATATAACCCGAGGAAGGACACCCCTCTAGCATCTCTAATTCATTATCTTCCAATAATAAGTAGGACTGCTTCCTGTGGCAGGGACATATGCAGAAAGGCTAGGCTCAGGTGTAGGAGTGGGAAGGCTAGGCTCAGATGTAGGGGTGGGAAGGCTAGGCTCAGATGTAGGGGTGGGAAGGCTAGGCTCAGATGTAGGGGTGGGAAGGCTAGGCTCAGATGTAGGGGTGGCAGGTGGTGATGTAGCATCCCCCTCCTGATGAGGAAAATCAGTCTTGGTTTTCTTTGCCCCAACTTTCTTGTCCTTCCTTTCGTTCACCATCTTGAAGAGTGCTTGCTGTGTGGGACTAGAGTAGACTGGCCGGGCCAACTATATATAGTATATATATCATGGTCCATCATAGGGTGGTGTGATGTGGCGTTGCCACATGGAGACAACGGTTTTTGTGATGCTGATGATGCCAGACAGCACACGATCTTTCATAGATAATAATGATGGTCACCAATTCCAAACGTCGCTGTGCGTTGCGGTTCAAAATTGTGAACGTGTGATCCCAGCCTAATGTACCATAATTCCTGTAAGATAATGTATACCAAATAAAGTTACATGTGGTGTACTCATCTTTTTAAAATCCTTTCATTAAACCATTAATAGAATACAATAACATTTAAAATTTGTGTTTCTGAGGTTGAAGAATATAAAACAAGCTTCATTAATTTAAATTTCTTATTTAAAAAGAAAAAAACAGAAGTACTATTAATCATTCAAGAAACCTCCTCACCCCTTTAGCTACACTGCAACGTGAAGACTTTCCATTCTACCATCCATCAACCCATCCAGGTCACATGAGTGCTGGACCTACTTGTAGAACTCATGATCAGACTCATCTTTCTTCACATTGTTCTTGTAGGCCTTCTCAAAGTCCTTGGCCAACACAATGTACCTGTTCTCCCGCACTGCATGCATCCCGGCCTCCTGACAGATGGCATTAATGTCAGCACCAGATATCCGGTCGGGCCGAGCTACGTAATCCTCCAAATCAACGTCTTCACTCAGGTTCATCCTGCCGGTGATGGTGGAGAAAATGAGACGCTTCTGCCTCCGGTCAGGCAGCGGGAACTCAATCTTGCGGTCGAGTCGCCCAGGACGGAGGAGTGCTGGGTCAAGTGTGTCTGCCCTGTTGGTGGCCATGATCACCTGTGGAGGAAAGCAAATTTACCATCACCTACAACTTAGCCTCTTATGCACATCCAAGGTGGCAGGGAAGAACAAGGACATACTTAATACCAAATAAACACTGTTAACCTTGTGTGGAAAATACCCCATGTACCACCTATCCCAACTTGAACACAGCAGAGCATCAGCCTCACCTTGACGTTGGTGGTCTGATCAAAGCCGTCCATCTGGTTGAGCAGCTCCAGCAAGATGCGCTGCACCTCCCTGTCAGCACCAGTCTGGGCATCAAAACGCTTGGTGGCGATAGCATCAATCTCATCAATGAAGATAATGGCTGGTGCATTCTCCCTGGCCAGCCTGAACACATCCCTCACCATGCGCGGCCCCTCGCCCAAGTACTTCTGTACAAACTCTGAACCCACCACCCTAATGAAGGAGGCGGTGGTGTGGTGGGCCACGGCCTTCGCCAGCATGGTCTTGCCACAGCCGGGGGGACCAAACATGAGCACGCCTCTGGGGGGGTCAATACCAATCTGCTTGTACAGGTCAAAGTGAGTGAGGGGGAGTTCCACAGCCTCCTTGATCTCCTGTTTCTGCATATCAAGGCCACCAATGTCTGAGTAGGCCACATCGGGCTTCTCATCAGCCTGCACCGGGGAAAACCTTCAATTAGGATTCATACATCATCCAGTGAGTCACATAACGACACCTTGTAACCTAAGAACAACAGTTAAAATATTCATAATGGCATACATTCTATAGTGTAACAAATCATTAACATTCATAATCGTAATACTGTATTGAGCAACTCTAGGTGACCACATGAATAAGATTAGTAATGCACAGTGGAAATAAAAAGCCATACCTGCAGCATAGAGATGGATGAGTCAGCTTCAGGGGGCAGCACATCCACGAGTGCATTGCTGTGCTTGTGCAGAGCCACCGAGGCCGACGGCTTCAGCAGCTCCCGGTCAATGGTGGAGAGGATCCGCACATAGTAGTTGGAGCCGGTGGTGGAGCCAACGATGCCTGTGTTCTGGTCAACAGCCTCCAGGAACTGACCAATCACCAAGGGAACACTCTGGATCCTCTTAACCTGAATGATGTAACAATGTGTTGATAACCGTCATCCTTGTCATACTAAACTGTACATTTGACAATTTTCTAAGGAGAGAGCAAGGGGTTACAATGGTTTATGGAGGTGATAGGAAGTGTGAAATGAGTCAGTTACTGTTTGTAGGTGATAGGAGGAAGGTGAGTGTTGTAAAGAGTAAAGTGATGAAGGGATGTAAGGTGATTATATAATAGTTCTGAATGGTGAGACTGGAATAGATGGAAAAACTGTAAATACATTAATTTTGCTTCATAAATCCCACACACAAATACCTTCCTTATGTAAAGAAATAAACAAATACTGACAGAAAAATAGATAAGTAAATGCAAAACCTTATTCTATTCTTCGCGTTATGGAGTTTAGATTCAAATGAACAAACATGAAGAAAAATATATAATAGTGCATGATGTGTTTACCTCTTCCTGTGCATGCCTGTATTCCTTCTTGAGGTTGTGCAGCTCGTCCTTGATGTAGTCCTCCTGCACCCTCAAGTACTCCAGATTCTGCAGGAGTCGCTTGTACATATTGTAGTCATCTCGAGCAGACTCATCATTGACCATTGTGAGGCCACCCACCACGGGCCCCTTCACCTCGGCTATCTCCTCCACCTACACAAGGAAGGATGGGTCAAATCTAGTTTAGCACCTCAATAATACGTATAAAAAATTGAAATAGAAAGTAAAAAAGGAATTTGTTATGCATTGTAATCTGTTGCTTGGATGAGTATATTAGAGTAACTTTCTCTTTTATATCTCATGTGGGACTCCATATGTTTGGGAAATCGTATACAAATAAATGAATAAATAAGAAACAAATAAAAATGAACAATTAAATACATATTACATTAACCTAAGCATAATCTACAATTAAAATCTTCCGATGGTTCCGCAAGTGATTATTGTAAATAGAAATCAAGATTGACCGGTTGTAAGTTAGGTTGGTTTAAGTTACAATAGGTTCGGTTGAGTTAATATAAAAAAAAAAGAAATCTAAAATAAGTAGAGAGGTGAGTTTGGTGGCCACTATGGGTGAGATGACTTCCACTCATAACTCAGCATCTCTTTCCCTGTCTTTTCTATCGTCACTTTGTTACAGACGAGGACTAAACAATTACTGTCTGATAAGTCTGGATGTGTTACGTGTTAATCCATTACTTCCTATAGTAAATAATTAGTTTTTGAAAGGTGGGGAAGAGAAACTAGATAAAAAACCTAGTATTAGATTTAGTTTAGAAATACCCTTCCCTACATTTTGAGAGTAGGTCGAGAGATGACTGTCTTTATATTGGCTCTAATGAATCAAAGTGCTTAGAGATACGGCAGTCGTACCACATTGTCACCCACTATTCCTACAGCCTGTGCCTTATTATTTATCTGGTAAAGCATCTTCCAAATTATGTTAAGTTTGGTTAGGTTCGGTTATTAAGTTTTTTACCCCAAAGTTAGCATGTGCCGTATCTATAAGGGAGCACTATGAGGATACGGCTTACGTTAGGTTATGGTTAGATTAAGTTATGTTATATTATGTTATGTTTGATTAGGTACGGTTTGGTTCGGTTATATAAGCTTTTAATATTTTACCACCCAAAAGCTAGACACGTCGGCTGCCGTACCTGTAAGCACTGCCTATTATATTTTATTACCCAAAAGTTAGACACGTGCTGTATCTATAACCAAACACTATGAGGGTATGGCTGCCGTACCTGTAAGCTGTACCCTAATTAACCTTAAGTTTCCTTTTCAATATTTCCACCTAGGTATATGTCATGGTTGAGACATAAATAAAGTCCTTTGCTTATAATAAAGACGTATTATCAGAGGTATAGGGGTTGACCTTACACAATCACAACCTTTTCTAATCTATCCTAACTTAATTATATGTAACTAAAAATTCTATGATTCATTTAACTTAATCACTAACTAACCATATACAATAAATAATGATAAATAATAACACTAATAATGATAAATAATGCCACACCCGAAACTTACTGTATAAATTGTTTCTTTCGTGGTGGTAATGCAACTATCTATAACATTTGAATATAAACTTCGAAATGAACCTTACAAATATATAAAACGAAACCAATACATATATGAAAATGGAAAAAATACGGTGAAGAAATTAGTCTGTAATGGGAAAAAAAATACAATACTACGAGACACAGATGTATATAAAGTTAATTCAATGTTAAATAAGGTATCATAACATTAGTTTACTCTTATAATACATGTAGAAATGCCTTACTTTATCCGTAGACACTGTTATACCGATCTCCTCCATGGCTGTTTTGACTCTACTGAACCTTCGACTTGGATCATGAAAACAACACCGCCAACTCTCGACTAGGATGGTAACGATGAAGTCAACGTCTGTTATATCTATCCTATCTAACGTATTTTGATTGTTTTATAGCATTAAAGGAGATTTTATTATTCAAATTATTATTGGTGCACATGAAAGGCAGAAATACGATGGTTGGGGAATAATGATATAATGATTGGTCTCGTCCAGGTTACTCACATAGGCTTATTCTAGTTTCTGGATGTATAATGAGAGAAAAATAATAATACTTTTGTTACTAGAGAACATACAATGAATGATTTTATTACTTCTCTCTCTCTCTCTCTCTCTCTCTCTCTCTCTCTCTCTCTCTCTCTCTCTCTCTCTCTCTCTCTCTCTCTCTCTCTCTCTCGCTCTCGCTCTCGCTCTCTCTCTCTCTCTCTCTCTCTCTCTCTCTCTCTCTCTCTCTCTCTCTCTCTCTCTCTCTCTCTCTCTCTCTCTCTCTCTCTCTCTCTCTCTCTCTCTCTCTCTCTCTCTCTCTCTCTCTCTCTCTCTCTCTCTCTCTCTCTCTCTCTCTCTCTCTCTCTCTCTCTCTCTCTCTCTCTCTCTCTCTCTCTCTCTCTCTCTCTCTCTCTCTCTCTCTCTCTCTCCCATACGTCACTAGAGAATACACAATTAATTATTAGATTACTTCCCGCATTATTTTTTCTCCTCTCTCATAATGATAATGTCATAGATGCATTATAACGGTTTCTTTACTCAACAACACCACACAATATACTAGACAAAAGTGTAGTATAATTCCTACGTGTTCAATGCAGATATTTGAACAAGATTGGATTACACACGCTGCCTACCTGTGTTACTAGATTAAATATAGACCAGCTTAAATAAATGAAAGTGATGTACATGTGGTGTGTGACTGTCTGTCTGTCTGTCTATCCACCTGTCTGTCTATTATAGTATGAATGTATGTGAGTGCGAATATATGTATCTATTCTGTTCAGAGAGAGAGAGAGAGAGAGAGAGAGAGAGAGAGAGAGAGAGAGAGAGAGAGAGAGAGAGAGAGAGAGAGAGAGAGAGAGAGAGATCTGGAAGGCACGCGATCATCATCTCTTCTCTCAAATTCCGGGTTCCAGACAACCACAAGATGAGGACGAGTGGAATTGTTTGCTAATGGTGAGGGCTTCCGTGGCGCCGCCTCAGAGCACGTATTAAAGGCAGGAGAATGCATCAAATCTTACCTTCATCCCTCCTTTTATACCAGGTTTTATGCACCTCACTTCGAACCCAACAATTGTCATATATAAATAATAAGTCATCAATCCTAGTGATGATATAATTAAAGTTACTTCCTGTCGACTCATCTCAATATTCATGGGTTCAATGTAAAGGTAGATAAAAATATAAACATGGAGGCAGGACCGACAGCATGAGTTTTGCAAAATCATGTATGCTAGAACAATGGAAAATACATACAAACTATTTTTCCGGACCATTTTAACAAAGAACTGTATTCATGTCACTTGTCTGACCTAACGAACTTTTGACAAGGAATACTATAAATAGTCTAAAATGTATTAGTATTACCGTTGCTTCTGTCAGGTTCATGATGCATTGATAATATTTAGCCACGGAAGTGTAAATACAAGGAATTAAAATAATTTTATTACTATATTTACCTTTAGCTGTGAAGGGAAAAGTAAACTGTCATGGAGGGAATTCTACCATTGGGGCGAATTGGCTATATACTTAAATAACATGAATTCCCTGTATTGTGCTACACTTCCACTAATGGCACGGTGAACGCACAAAATCCTCATTCAAGGGTTGACTCTTTCTCGTTTGCTTGAGAGCCATTGTTACAGTTCTTTTGTTTTTCTTTTGATTACGTTGCGCCGTCATCTGTAAGTCTTTATTTACAGCGTACTAATTTGTGACTTTCTCGAGGGATCTTCTATTTTTATGTGAAGATAATAATGATAATAACAGTAATAATAATAGTAGTAGTAGTAATGAAAATAATACTAATAATGATACTACTACTAAAAATAACAATGTCTATTTGTATCTTAAGTTGTGCTCGAGGGAGTGAGGGAAGAAGTATATTCACAGTTCAATTAACTTTCTCGTAAATCTGAATATGAAATAAAAGAAAAAGAAAGAAAAAAAATAGTATATTCTGTAACGTTGCATTTCTGTTTACGTCACTGACTTCAATCAATACAGAAATGAAAAAAAAAAAAAAATAAAAATCTTGATAAAAATAAAGAGGGAGGGAGAAAGAAAGCTATTCATTATATTTTATTCCATAGTTTCTTGGCGCGTAAAATTCATCCATGATTTCACAAGGGGAGGATTTAAACTTGTGCTAGGCGTAGAGGAGGAGGAGGAGGAGGAGGAGGAGGAGGAGGAGGGAAGCTTTGTCTACTGCACTGACAAATAATCTCCCTCTGTGCGTGAATGGCAGTCTAAGAGGTATTGTAACTTCTGCCTTGCCCCTCGAGTGTGCTGACAATGGCTGTGTGTGTGTGTGTGTGTGTGTGTGTGTGTGTGTGTGTGTGTGTGTGTGTGTGTGTGTGTGTGTGTGTGTGTGTGTGTGTGTGTGTGTGTGTGTGTGTGTGTGTGTGTGTGTGTGTGTGTGTGTGTGTGTGGTGTGTGTGTGTGTGTGTGTGTGTGTGTGTGTGTGTGTGTGTGTGTGTGTGTGTGTGTGTGTGTGTGTGTGTGTGTGTGTGTGTGTGTGTGTGTGTGTGTGTGTGTGTGTGTGTGTGTGTGTGTGTGTGTGTGTGTGTGTGTGTGTGTGTGTGTGTGTGTGTGTGTGTGTGTGTGTGTGTGTGTGTGTGTGTGTGTGTGTGTGTGTGTGTGTGTGTGTGTGTGTGTGTGTGTGTGTGTGTGTGTGTGTGTGTGTGTGTGTGTGTGTGTGTGTGTGTGTGTGTGTGTGTGTGTGTGTGTGTGTGTGTGTGTGTGTGTGTGTGTGTGTGTGTGTGTTACGATAGTAAAGTTAAACAATATTATGTGCCATTCTTGTCTTCGCTATTTTCATCAATATTATTATCATTGTAAGTAGATTACATTCCATCATGAACATCCTTCCTTAACAAAAATAATAAGGAAAAATAAGTATGGTAGGAAATCACAGACAGTCTATAACACGTACACAATGGAGGAAAATTTCAATGCTAAATATAGAACATTTCCATAATTTCAGATTAGATTAGTAAGGAGAAAAAGAAAATCCGTCTTCTATAT
>JAXIVD010004382.1:0-36510 GCA_036785275.1 Cancer borealis | reverse complement strand
CTCTCTCTCGTCTCTCTTCTCTCTCATCTCTCCTCTCTCCTCATTCTCTCTCTACTCTCTCTCTCTCTCTCTCTCTCTCTCTATTCTCTCGTCTCTCATCTCTCTCTCTTCTCTCTCATCATCATCCTCTTTCAGCCACCATTTATCATAACTCCACTCACGTACTAACCCATCTTTCCCTCCCCTTACTCCTTTACCAACAAAACCACTCTTCCTTTCAATCTTTCCTCCCTTCAATTCGTTCTTCCGTTCAACATTCACTACCTGACATATCTGGCCGCTGTCTCTGCCTAACCAGACGCGCCACCCAGAGGGCCTGCGTGGCGTCTCCTCAAAATCACTGAAGATATTACAGGATTCCCCATGTAGTTCGAACCCCGGGCGAAGAAGGTGCTGGTGGAGGTGGGTCATGAGAGTGTCGAGTTGTGTGAGAGTTATACTGAGGCGATCCGTGTGTCAGACTGTGTAGGGAGAAAGTGAAAGAGAGAGAGGCGAGAGCGAGAAAGAGAGAGAGAGAAAGAGAGAGAGAGAGAGAGAGAGATGAGAGAGAGAGAGGAGAGAGAAGAGAGATGAGAGAGAGAGAGAGAGAGAGAGAGAGAGAGAGAGAAGAGACAAAGAGACAAAGAGAAACGGAAATGGAAAACGAAACACAGGACAAACATACAAGATAAATCAGCTGATAGATAGACAGATAAATATAAGTAAATACTATATAAAAGTAAAGCTCTCGAAACGCAGAAGAAAAAAATGTGAGCTGAAGTATTCTAGTACACAACACACACACACACACACACACACACACACACACACACAACACACACACACACACACACACACACACACACGCACACACACACACACACGACATGGAAGAAGAGAAACAAGACTGATCCATTTGGGCTTCACTACTGACTGCCAGACGTGAAAACATAAACCTCTTGTAAGACTGACATGAAGGAACACGAGTTATTTACCATCATTCAGCTACAAGAGGAGGAGGAGAGGAGAGGAGGAGGAGGAGGAGGGAGGAGGAGGAGGAGGAGGAGGAGGAGGAGAGGAGGGGAGAGGAGGAGAGAGAGGAGGAGAAGAGAGAGAGAAGAGAGACGAGGAGAGTAGAGAGAGAGAAGAGAGACTGAGAGAAGAGAGTGAGAGAGAGAGAGAGAGAGAGAGAGAGGAGAGAGATACATATGAGTCGTGAAAGTTGTGGTGGTGGTGCGTGGGTATGGTCAGTAACAGAAAAAAAGCTGTGAACTTCCTCTATTAGTTACGTATTTTTAGTCTTTTCTCTTCTCTCTTCACTCTCTCTCTCTCTCTCATCTCTCGTCTCTCTCTCTCTCTCTCTCTCTCTCTCTCTCTCTCTCTCTCTCTCTCTCCAGTAACTCATGAAAAAAGCCTCTATAATAAACAAAAAGTACAATGTTTTCTTGTCATCCTCATAAGCACACACACACAACACACACACACACACACACACACACACACACACACACACACACACACACACACACACACACACACACTGAAACATAATTGAGTATCCATTAAACATTATGACGCACCATCGTCAACACATAACCTAACCCTCACGTTGCATTGACGAGGCCAAGGAGCCAGTGGATGCGGAACCTGTGAGATGGCATCGTGTGGAGGGAGCGACCATAGAAGCAGGTTGAGTCGCTCGTCGGGGCTGAGCAGGAAGGGCTGGGCTGAGGAGTGAGGTAGAGGCGGACTGTGGAGGAGAAAGGAAGACGTAGAAAGTAATATGAGAAGACTAAAATACATGTAGTAACTGTGGAGGAGAAAGGAAGACGTAGAGTAATATGAGAAGACTAAAATACATGTAGTAAATTTACCTTCTTTAAATAAAATTGTTTGTGGTTTGACTATGTGCAATCACTGCAAAGCAAGAAAAAAAGAAGAGTCAAGCTAATGATTCCATGAATATATGTTCGAATATATATTATGTAAAGAGATTAGTTGATTTTTCATGACTAATAAAAATAACAGTGAAAGGTAATAGGTGTACAAGCGCCACAAACACATACCTTTGCCCAGTACTGCGCCAGAAGTGTGGTAGTGGTCCTGACACCCCCTCCACCCCGCCCTCCACCACCACCCTTACGCCCGCTGCACGCCCACCTCCACGCTGCTGTTGCTTTTGTTTCCATTTGACTCCTGCTCTTCGCCTTCCATTCATCCTTTTTTTGGAGTGAAGCAGCGACGCGTCAAGACCCAGGTGTGAGGTCCGCTGATAGGGAGTCGCAGGGAGAATAACAATGTCAAAATTTCTTTCTCCTCGTCCTCGTCCTCGTATTCGTTCTCGTCCTCGCCCTCGTCTTCGTTCTTGTTCTTGTTCTCGTCCTCGTCTTTGTTCTCGTCCTCGTTGTCTTCCTCCTCCTCCTCCTCTCCCAGTAGCATGACCTCTAGTAGTGACTAAGTTAACTTCACATGTACCACAGAAAGTTCCTCTCAGATCGCCACCAAAAGGAGACTCTTGGGTCTGAACTCTTGAAGGCTCACTTGAATTTGTGCGGAAGTAGTTGTAGTGGTGTTTGTGGTGGTGGTGAGGCTCAGTTGTGATGAGTATTGGTGATAATGTTTTGGTAAGGTGACTCCCATCTCCCTCTACACCAATCTCTCCTCTTCCTCTTCCTCTTCCTCTTCCTCCGCCTCCTCCTAGGAACGTGTCGCTGGTGATGACATAACAAGCCGTGACCAGTAATTCCAGCCTCATCATGTCCTAGTTTTGTGGGTCTCTAAAAAAAATGACGAGAGGACAGAAACGAGTGATTAGTGTTGATGATCCTGGTATTATTACTATTATTATTACTGGGTGTAGGTAAGCACTACGGAAAGTATAGTGTATTTAGATGTATTTAGGTGGTTTTTGTATGTATTTTTTTCATCATAACTACTACACAGTTGTATGCGTATATTTTTGTTGGGAAAAAAAGTAACAAAATCTCCTGATACTGCAACTTGATAAAGGTGATAATGAAATAGAACATTGGTAACTAAATACTCCACCGAAGAGGGTTCTGCACAAACACACACACACACACACACACACACACACACACACACACACACACACACACACACACACACACACACACACACACACCATGCCACACGTTCGATTAATCTAATTATGTAAGCATTTCAATATCTTACAATTCATCCTCAATTTCATTCCAATCCTTACATCTTCATTACATAACTAGTACATTAATACAAACATTCTTCCTTTATATAATACAACATTATCCTTCCCCTCACGCGCAAGGAGACATCCAAGAAATAGTAACTTTCTTGGTTAGTGCAGAATAAAGTCTCCTAACCCTCTACCCTCGTTTCTTTTAGTCGCCTTTTACGACACTCAGGAAATACGGCGACGTCTTCTAAAATCCTCGTGTGTCTCAGGGATACTGCAAGGAAGGGGAGGCTAACAGCACCTGGTGTTCTCAAGCGGTAACCTATCCAAGGCAAGACTAAATGTTGCATATCTTCGGTGATCGGACGAGAAGCAGTGAACTTAATGCAGGTAGGATGGTGGTTAATGTTATTGATGTTGTTAATATTATTTGGCGTCATCATACCGTGTTTTTGCGACGTCTTATTATCAATTAATTGTATTATTATTATTATTATTATTATTAGTTATCATCATCATCATTATTATTATCGTTATTGCTACTATCATTATCATTATTATCACCAACATTTCGTAAGTGAAAACTAACAATAAGTTATTTTTTTCAAATCTTTTATCTTTGGCCTCGTGATGGTGCACGAGCCTGTCCCTACAGCACCTGCCCCCCCCATTCACCCACACACCCACGTACACACCCTCACCCTCACCCACAGTAAGTAGGCGCCTCATTCCCCGTCGGTCAGCTGGAAGTCTATAAATAAAGCAATGAACCCTGACGGCCTGTGGAGTAATTACTAAATCAGCTTACCAAACAATGAACCAAAAACGTCACATCACATAATCCACTGCAAAATTAATTCCCGCTGTCAGTCATACCACCGCGCTGGGCTGTCCAACACCACAATGGCCGCCACTACCACACTGCCCCCCCACACCAATTGCATATACCCATTAGTGATACCTTTTTCATATTTTTCGACATGTAGCTATCTTTCCTAGAAAAAAAAAGATGTTGCTGCACCATTAATGACTATTATTTGGACTCTACTATAATTTATTTTTTCTAGTTATGGCGTGAAACTTTCTGGACTTCTGCCATTCACTGTTCAGCTGTATTGCTCTGTGCTAACGAGCGTAAATGAACAATGAATTAACTTAACAAATTAAGCCTAAATAATTTTTTTTAGTGAGGTAGAATATGTCTTTTCCTTAGCCTTCCCTCACCCATACGTGCAAAATGTAAGTGGATGGGTGTTATAGAATGATAGGATGAGGGCTGCAGCCACTTAAAGAGAACACCTCAGCTCCACAGGCTAATCCACCACTGACAGCCTAACCAATACTTAACGTTTATTAATTAAGATACCGTTAATGTTTCCTGGTGGTCAATTGATGTAATGTTACCCAGAAGGAACACTTGATCAATGCAATTAGTGATGCCCGTCTCTCCTATGACAATTATTTTTCTTCCTCTTTTTCCGTTTCAGTCAAATGAGTGTTGCATATTTTTCTCCTTACATCACATGGCATTTACGTACCATAATTGTATATTTACTGTACGATGTATCATTGTAACACATTGTTTTTAAATCCTTGTCTTTCTATAAAGTTATTCAGACCAACAATGAACATGTTAATTGTGAACGAACGAACGAACGAAACATAGTGGGACGCCACTATAATTATGATGGTGCCTTCTGAAGGTAATCTATTTATGAAGAGAGAGAGAGAGAGAGAGAGAGAGAGAGAGAGAGAGAGAGAGAGAGAGAGAGAGAGAGAGAGAGAGAGAGAGAGAGAGAGAGAGAGAGAGAGAGAGAGAGAGAGAGAGAGAGAGTAACAATGAGCTACAAGCACAGGACAATATTCCAATACACATCGTTAATCATGAATATTCATCGTCCTTATCCCTAAATATCATTCTAAACTGAAATTCAGCAGCTCGTTTCCAGCAGTACGTATAGATTTTCGTGCTGCAGGTCCTATTACAGAGCAAATGAGTGAAGCAATAACTATGGTCAATCTAGTTTTCCTTGCATAATTCCTGTGTGTCCTTCCATTCAGCTTTCCACTATTTATCCTGAAATAAGAATAACAATAATTTCACAAGACTCAGTGACACGAAACAAACGCGTGTTACACTATTTGATAACCTTCCTTGTTATCCGTCGCGTTTATATAATATTTTTTTTATTTATCATGGATTTAGACTTGGATTCACGTAGTTATTCACGGATTGAGAACATTGAGAGATGCCTTCTTTACCCTGTCTCCATGAATGTGTAATAACTGAACTATACACCTTCCTCTGTACTGTTCTTTGATTTCACGGATGTGTTCACGTTCATCGATTGACAACACCAGGCAGAGAATTCACTGTCTGTTTGCACGTATTCACACACCCAAATAGCAATACGTGACTTATCAACTCCTGCACTTCCGAGAAACAGATCCATTCGTGTATATCATTCATGATCCCCAAAGCACCATCGTCTGTAAGGGTGTTTACCAATTTCCGTTACTCTCCACCCCTGCAACAGCTGATTAATGGCTGGTAAACACGGGAGGGTCACATAAATGGAAAATAAGCACACGTTCAACATTCACCGCCATGAAACGAGGAGTAAATGTCATAGTTAAATTTGATCACTATTTGCTTCTTTTTTTTATAGCAAACGGAAAATATGACTGACGAGTACAAATAAAAGAAAGTCGTATGACGCGTTTGTTACTAAAGCCTGTTTAGTAGCGAGGAGTGAGTGAGTTTTAGGATGTCATTTCCATTACACCTGCTGACTCATGTCATGTAAATGACAAGACAATTACTTTCAGACTAGACTTGTTTAGTGTTTACTCATGTTTTCCACACGTAACCTTCTCGTTCCCGTTACACTCAACCGTGTCTATTGCATTTCCATAATAGTGTTAGTGGGAGGGTTGGAAGTGGCCGGCTACAATATCTAGTGTGTATGTACAAAGGAATACAAAGGAAGAACAGACAGCAAGAGTCCTGCTGAACCTAACGAAGATGTCTGTGTGGCTACACTACTATTATAATATCTACTTGATAGAGACAAAAGGACAGCAGAGTGGAAGCCTCCTCCCCACTCACCCCTCCCTCCAGCCGAAGTTGGCTGGAAGAGGAAGTGATTCTATGTATTATAGACAAACTATCATGGAATTTGTATAGGAAAATGAGAAAAACAGGAGTAATTTACGGTTATTGCTACACAATAACAAAACAAAAAAACACCACCAGAAATGAAATAATCAATTTGGTGAGCTGATGTATCGGTGATTATTTTTGGTACCCGGTAGCCGGTCACCGCGTGGCTTGGAAGTAGGGTAGGTAGAGGGGTAGCGTGGATGATGGAGGTCTTGTTGAAACACACACGGCTTGATATAGATGATATATTGACACAACACGACTTGAGTAGATACAGGATATACAGTGACTATGACCTTTGCCTGCCTTGAGAGAGATGACGAAACGTTGATGATGGTAGCGAGCTGAGAGATGAGCGACTGGTTGATGTAGTCGCCAGGCTGAGAATGAGGGTGAGAAGTGGTGGTGTGGGCTCAGCCGCGGTCAGGAAGGGTCGACTCCAGGTGGACTACGCGCCTATGATTGGTCGGGACTGACCCGGGAGAATGACGTCACGGGAACAGAGCTGTGTGATGGGGTCCTGCTTTGACCTGACGCCTTAACCGGAATGTGAATTATAGGAAAATTCCTTACCCGCATACACTCTCTCTCTCTTAGCTAAAAACAATGAATATCTTAAAACTAGTTAACAATGATATACAGATATGATATGATACAAATACTTCCCCCTTGGAAGCATACGTCCTCGTATGTCGAGCTAAAGAATACAATCAGAGAGGGGGGGACGATGAAATACATTGAAACAATACAGAATACACAATAAGACATAAGACATAATACATGATAAAAATACATGAGACATGAACAAGATTCAGGATGTAGCCTTTACATAGATACATATATATACATAATTTATACAGTTGGACAGGAATGAGAGGAAAGATGAAAGAAATGGCTAGTAGACTGGACGAGACCAGAGCTGATATTTAGGTGAGGATGAGATGGGGGGTGAAGGTGGCTGACTTTCAACAATGTCAGGAGCATTTTCTGGTAGTGGAGAGGTAGGTTCGAAATCGAAACCACGATCAACCCGTTTGAGATGGTCTCTGTGAACAAAGTTTTCACTGCCTGAACTTAGGTTTCTGAGTTTGAACTTGTGACCGGCCATCTTTTCAATTACACGGTGAGGTCCGTTGAATCGGGGGTCGAGCTTAGAGTGGCGGTCTTGGACTTTGGTGAACACGATGTCACCAACCTCGATGTCATGCGGTTTAGCGCGCTGATGCTGTTTATGCAGCATAGATTCCTGAGAGGCGGTAAGTCTGTCACGGACGGACATATGAATACGTTGGAAAGCTGAAACGCGATTCTGAACATAATCGTCAACGTTGTATAGAGGACGAGGGTCAGAGGAGAGAAACTCATATGGGAGTCTTTTGTCAGAGCCATATAAAATGAAATGTGGAGACTCGTTGATCGATGAGTGAATCGCAGCGTTAAGAGAGCATGCGACTAGGGGAATGTGATCATCCCATGAAGAGCTTGAATTGGCAATGAAGCGTAAGATGTCGAGAATTCGACGGTTTGCTCTCTCGACTTTTCCGTTCGCTTGAGGGGAATATGGAACAATGTTGCACTTTTTAATTTGAAATGACTCGCAAACAGCTTTGAGGATGGCATTGTTGAATTCGGTGCCATTATCTGATAGAAGTACTTTAGGAGATGCATACCGGCATATGACTTCATCTATCAGTGCTCGTGCAACTGAACGTGCAGATTTGTCTTTGAGAGGAACCAAGATGCTGAAGCGTGAAAAACTATCGATACAGACGAGCAAATAGTGAAAACCGTTCTCCGTCAGAGGGAGTTTCAAAATATCGACTGACAGACTGTCCCAAGGAGCATGAGGGATAGGATATGGGAGGTTCGGAGATTCATAATGGAGAGAGGGACGATGCTCAGCGCATGAAGCGCATAAGAGACAATGACGGGTGATGTCTTTCCTCATGGAAGGCCAGAAATATGATCGTTGAGCCTGTTTGAATGCTCTATCTTTGCCTGGATGACCGGCAAGAGGGGAGTCATGAACGTGATACAAGATTATAGGGACAAGAGCTTCTGGAATGACAAGCTGAGATGCATGATGTAATGAATCGTCCTCAGAAATGACAGAACTAGATTTATAGAGGACATCGTCTCGAAGCAAAAAGGAATCTGGGGAGAATGGCAAGCTTGGAAGGTTACTGGCATCACCTGATTCAAGATAATAAATGAGACGTTTGCAGAATTGATCAGACCTTTGAAGGGATTTGACTTCCTCAAGAGTGGGGAGTGACTGTGAGGTTGTGAGCAGACTGACAGGAGCGACATGACGGGACAGAGCGTCAGCGACAGAATTAGCTTTACCTGGGAGGTACGCGAATGAAGGATTGTACTCTTGAACAGTGAGTTGCCAACGGGCAAATTTTCCGGTTAAACTGGTTCCTTTGAATAACTCTGTGACAGCAAAATGATCGGTTAGAACGTGGATCTTATATCCGAGTATGATGTCTCTGAAGTGACGAAGAGACCAAACGACTGCGAGAGCTTCGCGGTGAGTGACACTGTAGTTGCGCTCAGCAGCATTGAGCAGACGACTGGCAAAGGCAACTGCGCGTGATTTACCATTTTCATCTCGTTGCATGAGGACAGAACCGATACCGATGTTTGATGCGTCAGTGCAAAGAATAAACTCCTTATTGAAATTAGGAAATGCGAGGACAGGAGCGTTGCATAAGGCTTGCTTGAGGGTAGCGAATGCTTTCTCGCACTCGTCCGTCCATGCGAATGTTACATTCTTTTTAAACAATGATGTGAGAGGTTGAGCGATTTTACTGAAATCTTTGATAAATTGCCGATAAAATCCTGCAAGGCCAATGAAACTACGAACGTCATCAGCAGAACTAGGAGTAGGAAACCGTGATATCGCATGAATTTTATCGTCAAGAGTGTGGATGCCATCTTTGTCAACCTTGTGGCCTAAGAATTTGATTTCACGTTTGAGGAACTGACATTTACTGAGTTTAAGAGTTAACCCAGCCTTTGCAAAACGTGACAGAACATCTGAGATGGTTTCGAGGTGTTCGGGAAGGTCCTTTGATGCGACTATCACATCGTCTAAGTAACAAAACACCGAGGAGCCTAAGAGGCCAGAGAGAACTGAGTTCATGAGACGCATGAAAGTTAAGGGACTATTACGTAAACCCATGGCCATACGTTTGAAAGCGTACTGGCCAGATGATGTGGTGAAAGCAGTGTAGTGCCGTGAACTTTCTTCTAGCTCGACCTGGAAGAAACCAGACTGAAGGTCGAGGGTGGAAAATACACTGTTTGAATCACCTATTGACTGGAGGAGATCAGACAAGATTGGCATAGGGAATCGATCGGGTATCGTCGCGGCGTTTAAACCACGGAAATCGACGACTACTCTCCACTCACCATTGGACTTAGGAACTAGAAACAGCGGGGCATTGAATGGTGATGCCGCTGGCTCTATGATATCCTCGTCCAGCATGCTTCTGACAGCGTCGTCCATTAACGTCCTGCGGCTGTGTGGGATGCGATAAGCCGGGACGTAGATGGGTGTCGAGCCTGGGGTGAGGTGGATGGAATGACGAACAGCATCGGTCTTGCCCAGAGGTTCACCCGGAAGAGAGACACATGACCTGAAAGTCGATAAGAGGGCAAGTAAATCTGTTTTCGTTTCAGGAAAATCAACATCACCAATATGCTGGTCAAGAAGAGGAGGAGGAGAATCTGAGGCAATTGGTGAAGACATGGATGTGTGACAAGGAGATGAGGTGACAGGGGTGACAGGGGCAGGATAAGGGAGAACTTCGCCTAAAGTCACGCCAGATTGAAGGGATATAGGGTGATTCGTGAGATTCTGAATGGCAATACAGCACGAACTATCCTTGTCTAGGGTTGAAAGAACTGACTCGAGAGCGACACCATTCACTCGGGCAGAGTCGGGCAAACATAAGATGTCTGTCCCGGGGGGCACACCTTTGACGACGACGCGCACCAAACAGAGGTGGGTCTGTGTGACTACCACAGAGGAGGTCAACACAGCTTTCCTGAGTCTGGTGTTCGAGAGGACGTCAGACAGTGTTGTAGGAGAAGAGGGATTGTCGGTATCGCTGTGCAGCGCTTCGCTAGGCGAGTCGGCTGGCGTAGATGATAAGACAGGATCAGGGATTACTGAGGGTGTCTCGAGCGATGAGGGAGGGACATGAGATGAGTCCTGAGAAGGCGTGTGCATTACAACGTAGACATCAGATGGTGGCGGTGACTCAGGGAAGGGTGAGGCAGAGATGAAGGTGCCATTCTGGGCGATTTGATGAATAGAAGGGAAAAGTGAGATGTTGAAGTGAGACATTGTATGGTATCCTATCAATATTTCAGCTGCAAAACATACATCATCCATGACATAGAAAAAATCTGAGATAGAAGGTTCAAGTGGAGACAAACAGATACTGAGGAGAACCTTTCTATGAGGTATGACAACGTTTCCAGAAATACCACTAACAGTGATGTCTGGTGGATAACTCTGAAACTTGTGCCTTGAGGCGGCAGAGAGTTTTTCAAAAACATGAGTTTTAATGATGTTGACTGAGGCACCAGAATCGAAAAATGCACGGCATTTGTGAGAGGCTAATTTGACGTCAGCAGTCAGACCTTGGAAAAATCCGGAGGATTTAACAGGGACACATGGGAGAGGCACTGTCTGTGCATCCGCGAAAACAACACGTTTATGAGATGACTTACTACCTGCGGTCTTTAGAATGGACTTGAGTGTTACCGAGGAGGTGCGAGGCTCTGGCGCGAATCGTTTCCCGAAGATTGAGAAGACTGCATTTGTTGCTGGAAAAGGCGACATTCCTCAAGTGAGTGACCGCGTTTATTATGAAGGGAGCAGAAGGCATTACTGTTGAAATTATGATAACCTCTTTCGTCAAGCATTACTCGACAGTCCGCTGAGACGTGACCTTTGAGTCCACATCGATAACATGTTACCTTTCTCGAGTCACGGGAGGATGAACGGTGACGAGAATGAGAGCGTTGATCAGAACGTGACAAATGAGTGTTTGAAGGTGGAGATGGGCTCTGAGGGGAGGAGCTTCGGTGAGAAAATGGGGGCTTGATTGAGGAATGCGGTGACTGAACCAAACTTACTGGCTGAGGAACAGGTGGCGATTTCTCTGATATTTTCTTGCACAGATCATACAAGAAATCTTCCTTACTGAATTTAATGTCGCTTGCAACGGTGAAGGTTGGTGAATCGAGCTGAACAAGGAACAGGAAATATGACATCAGGCGTTTGAAATCAGTAGAAGATATATTATTGTTTGCGTCAATCCACTGAGAGGATTTCATTTGATCTGTTAACTCAGCACTGAGAGAGGATGCAATATTCTCTGCCTTATACACATCATGAGTAGAACGAGCAATATTAGTGAGAGTTTGAGCAATTTTGAGGAAGGAATGAGTTGCACCTAATTTTGAGTGACCAGAGAAATGAGAGATTAATGCTGTGGTGAGTTCATCGTATGTAGAAAAACTGAGGAATTTATCGGTTTTTATGAGTTTTCCCGCAAGACTAGATGGGTCATGACAAATCCGTGATTTTAAAATGACTAATTTTTCCACATCAGAATGAGCTGAGCGACGTGTACATTCATCATTTACACGCCGGACAAAGGCTTGGACTGATTCAGAGTTAGTACCAGAAAAAGGAGGAATTGAGACATTATCAGATAGAGTAACCTGAGGTGTGGGTGTGTGAGTTGACTGGTCGTTAGACATCGTGAGGGAAATAGTGCTCGCGTTGAGGAAACACACAAGAAAACAAAGAAACACTGAGTGTACACAAAAAATGTAGAATAACTGGCACAATAAAGAGAAAAATATAATAAGAACTAAGGTACTTAACTAGCAGAGGACCAAGGAGGTGGAACACGTGGGCGCTGACTGGTCACGTGGTGAATGGGCGTATTTCTGGGCTGCGACACGTGGTGAAGAGCGATGGATGTCTTGAGGGCGGAGACACGTGGTAAGGGCGTGAAAAACTTGTTTGAGGGGCCACGTGGTGATGGGTGATGACCGTCTTGAAGGAACACGTGGTGAAGGGCGATGGGCGTCTTGAGGGCGCCACGTGGTGATGCGTGGGCAGCGAAGATGGCGCGCCGCGAACAAAATGGAGGTAGAGGTGATGGGCGTCTTGAACAGCAGGGCGAGGAGGCTTGTACTCACTCGGAACAGATGCTACTGCAGAAGGGCGACGAAGGAAGCGACTGCAGGGCGTAGAGAACACGAGGTGGGCGAGGCAAGGGCGTGTGTGTAGTCACTTACTGGCAGAACGATGCACGGAGGAAGATGAAGCTTGATAATTCGTCGCTTGGAAGGACGAATTCCACCGTTGCACACCTTTTGTATCGGTGATGTTTTTGCCAGCCACCAACTGTATTGGGATAGATGTGCTTGGTACCGGCCTGATACCACGTGGCTTGGAGAGTAGAGGTAGGTAGAGGGGTAGCGTGGATGATGGAGGTCTTGTTGAAACACACACGGCTTGATATAGATGATATATTGACACAACACGACTTGAGTAGATACAGGATATACAGTGACTATGACCTTTGCCTGCCTTGAGAGAGATGACGAAACGTTGATGATGGTAGCGAGCTGAGAGATGAGCGACTGGTTGATGTAGTCGCCAGGCTGAGAATGAGGGTGAGAAGTGGTGGTGTGGGCTCAGCCGCGGTCAGGAAGGGTCGACTCCAGGTGGACTACGCGCCTATGATTGGTCGGGACTGACCCGGGAGAATGACGTCACGGGAACAGAGCTGTGTGATGGGGTCCTGCTTTGACCTGACGCCTTAACCGGAATGTGAATTATAGGAAAATTCCTTACCCGCATACACTCTCTCTCTCTTAGCTAAAAACAATGAATATCTTAAAACTAGTTAACAATGATATACAGATATGATATGATACACTGATATTATGCGCTTATCAAGTTTTTTTTTCTTACGTACTCGATTTAATGAACTGATATTATGCGCTTATCAAGTATTTTCCTTAAATGCAGGGCAGTACTACATAAGCTTTCTAATTATTTATTTTGTTTACCAATTTAATCTAAATTCAAGAGGGTAGCTACCATCTAGTCCATAGCTTACACCAACGCGTGTATATTAGTGTAGTGCTACTTACTGGGGTTGAGCCAGGCCACACAAGGAGGCACAGTTTACACATCCACCATTCCACGGTGTTGTGTCTGACACTCGCTCACTGTTTGCCGACGTCCGCCGTGCCCAGTGGTACCGAAAGTGACCAGTCCCAGGGAGTGTTCATTAAATAGGAGACGTGCAGACGTTAATGTGTTGATGCACGGAAGTGCAACATACGAACACAAGAATACGATGTAACTTTAGGGAAGAGAGTATGGTAAGGGCAATTCACTGCCCACTTGTGGTGATTGTCGTGATGTCTCGGAAAAGTTTTCGTACTGCATTACGTTTTCTGTTACTATCCCAGACCTTTAAGAATAAATAGTTTCTGCTGCTGCTAAACTACTATTCTTACTACTACAACTACTATTGCTAATACTACTACTGTGGTGTAGTGAGACGAGCTATGGCCTTGCATTCGCTTGGTCGGCAGATCGAGTCCCCGCCCGGGCTTGTGATGCTTAAGCTGTTTACTGGGGAGGAACTGCTGTGGTCGGGCACCACCAAGGATCCTTGGGCACCACAGTGGTACAGCGGTGGTCCACCATGGCTGTGAGGCATAGACCTCTAAACTAAACCAAGTACCAAGTACTAACACTACCAACTACAACTACTGCTCTTGATGATGATTATACAATTTTATCTTCCCACAAGTACCACGTGCCGTCCAAAAGAAGCAGACAGTAATAAACGAAGACAATTACCCAAAACAGACCTCTCTGTAAATGTTTAGTTCATAAAATAAAGGTTCGTCGTCGTTCTGTTTAAAAGGCACCTCTTACAAAATAGTGAACAGAGTATTATGTAGGTATACTCACTTTTTACAACATACCGAGTGAGAAATGAGATGTGATGGAGAAGTGATGTTATGAGAATTGGTTAGTCGAGCACAGCAGTGTTGACAGAATGGAGGAGGACTAGTTGATGAAGAGAATAGTTGGATGCAATGTGAGAGGTGTGGGGTTGAGAGGAACGCCACAAATTGGATAGACAGACAGTGTAAAAAAAGTGCTGAATAAAAGGATTGTTTGTACAGCAAAAAAGGATGATTGTGCATGATAGAAGTGAATGGAGAGCAGTGGTAAAGGCATGACAAATAATGCACCTTTGATGACTCTTGGAGGAGGCTCTCGTGCATCTGGTGTGACCCTTGGATCATATCAGGTGCTGGGAAGGAGAGGGAATGAGTTAAACATGAAGCGGCTGGAGTAAACCTCAGGACTGTTGTGGATATAACCTCCGCCCTTATCTCCATTTGCGACTGACCTTACGCGCAGTATTTGGGCGAGGTGTACTTCTCTTCTCCTGTCTGGGCTAAGGGACTAAGTGAGAGGAGTATATATGTATGTGTGCAAGAGTGTGTATGCATACTTTGTCTTGTCTACCCGTAATGATATAACATATATAATGAAATAATTCTTTATCATTATATCTGAAAGAAATCCCAATAAGAAAGCAAAGTAAAGTAATGTAAAGTAAAGATGCTGTGATTATTAACAAGATATGTATTCATTATTTCCTTAATTCAAATGTAGATGTAACCCCTGTTCATCCATCAGTAAATAGGTACAGTCCCCTGGAATCCTTACAAGGCTCACCCTAACCTTCACACTGATCGCAGGGAGAGTATACCAGGCTCTTCCTAACCAAAAAACCGAATCAGGCGACATATGTCAACCTCCTTTTTCATGGGATCTGTCATTGGCTGACCTCCAGTGACCCGTCCTTCATCTTAATCCTCAAATAATCATTCACACACACTCTCTCTCTCTCTCTCTCTCTCTCTCTCTCTCTCTCTCTCTCTCTCTCAATAATTCTAACATTTATTTGTATTTAAAAGGTGAATATAAATAAACTTATAAGACATAATTTAAATATACAAATACATGTGTGTGTGTGTGTGTGTGTGTGTGTGTGTGTGTGTGTGTGTGTGTGTGTGTGTGTGTGTGTGTGTATGTCAGAGAGAGAGAGAGAGAGAGAGAGAGAGAGAGAGAGAGAGAGAGAGAGAGAGAGAGAGAGAGAGAGGAGGAAGGTATAGGAGCGTGAGGGTTGCTTCCATGGGAATGCGACTTGGTAAATAGCCTAAGGATAGACACGTCCAGAAGCGATATCCTTGTATTTAGGCTAAAATTGTAGGTAACAGAGAGAGAGAAAAAAAATGAGATAGAGGGATGGGACACTTGGTGAGAAGAATTATCATAATAATGATAATGATAATAATTATATCATCAATAATACTAATAATGATAAGGAAAATTATATTGATAATGATAATGATAATAATGATAATAATAATAATATTAATAATAATGATAATAGTAAATAAAATGATGTTGATAATAATAGTAATAGTAAAAATATTATTATTAATAATAATAATAACAATAATAATAATGACAATATTGATAACAATAATAATGACAATAATAGTTATATCAATAATGATAATTACTGATAAACATCAACAGTACTACTACTACTATAAATAATAATAATAATAATAATGCTATCTCTCTCTCTCTCTCTCTCTCTTAATCCCATGGCGAGCCACCCTTGGGAATTAAAGTGTGTGTGTATGTGTGTGTGTGTGTTATTCACTGTCACAGTCTGCTGCTGGTCTCTCTCGAGACAGCCAGCCGTCCCCCTATGGAAAGAGCTCAGAGCTCATAGTGACCAATCTTTGGGTTGGACCGAGACCACTCACACACAACACACCGGGACAACGAGGTCACAACCCCTCGACTTACATCCCGTACCTACTCACTGCTAGGTGAACAGAGGCTACACGTGAAAGGAGACTCGCCCAAATATTCTCCGTCCGCCCAGGGGATCGAACCCTGTGTGTGTGTGTCGATACATAAAACATATATTAGTGAATTTACTTTTGATGCCAACAGTTTTCCTCTTACTTCTTTAATCTCTCTCTCTCTCTCTCTCTCTCTCTCTCTCTCTCTCTCTCTCTCTCTCTCTCTCTTAATCCCATGGCGAGCCACCCTTGGGAATTAAAGTATGTGTGTGTGTGTGTGTCGATACATAAAACATATATTAGTGAATTTACTTTTGATGCTAAGTTTTCCTCTTACTTCTTTAATCTCTCTCTCTCTCTCTCTCTGTCGCTCAATGTCACTGACAGGTTAATCTACCGAGCCACTGACAGAAAGATGAACGTGAGGGCGGAGCTACAGCCTCTTGAATGGGCGGAGTTATGGCCTCTTGGGGCAAAGCTCATTTCCTCTTACCTCGATAAAGCATTATTATTTATTTCATTGCTTCTATATTTTCACATACTAATTCACACGTAATAATGATGTTATTAAATTATAATGGTGTTTATAGTGTATAAAAGCTGTTATATTTTTTTTCTGTAACGATACGTTATATCCATATATCAAGGTTAATCTACCGAGCCACTGACAGAAAGATGAACGTGAGGGCGGAGCTACAGCCTGTTGAATGGGCGGAGTTATGGCCTCTTGGGGCAAAGCTCATATCCTCTTACCTCGATGAAGCATTATTTAATTGCTTCTACTATATTTTCACAGCCTAATTCACACGTAATAATGATGTTATTAAATTATAATGGTGATTATAGTGTATAACGATACATCGATATATCCATATATCGAAGTTAATCTACCGAGCCAAACATGACATAACATGAGTGTTATGTATGATAATGCATTATATTTATCCTTTCTAAATATCCAATAACAGCATTTGCCTTGTCTTCTTTTACTATTAAATAAATACAGTAATATATATTATTACATTCTATGCAGTTATTCTTACCTAATAAAACCTGGAATTTATTCGAAAATATATCCTGATATGAAACTACACATGCCCCGTCCTCCTCTCCAAGGTTAGAGACCAACATGTCGCTATTTACCACAACTTCCCTAATATATTTCAATCATTATGCTTCTTTTTTTTTATATCAAAAGCAACATATAATATAAAATCTAAATATACAAATAGGTATGTGTGTGTGTGTGTGCACAGAGGAGTGAGAATGAGTGAGAGAGGATTATTATTTGAGGATTAAGATGAAGGACGGGTCACTGGAGGTCAGCTAATGACAGATCCCATGAAAAAGGAGGTTGACATATGTCGCCTGATTCGGTATTTTGGTTAGGAAGAGCCTGGTATATTCTCCCTGCGATCAGTGTTAAGGTTAGGGAGAGCCTCGTAAGGATTCCAGGGGACTGTACGGGGAGTAAGCTGAGGGTTTGTGACCTTGCAATCCAGGCAGGAGCGGGAGGATGGGCATCTTATCCTCCTGTGTATGAGTAAAGATTGTGTGTAGGTGTGTGTGTCGGGTGCTTCCTCAACAAGACCAGCAATATTCTACACCATATTCTCTGGGGTAAAACAGGCGTGGTATATAGATAAAAAATAAATATAGATAGATATAGATAACAATCCATAGAAAATTCAGGTTAGGCAAAAGTAATATTGTTTATTACTTATATTGTTTGTTTTACATGTTATGTAAATATAAGCCTTACTGTATTATGTGAAAATATGTGGAATCATCCAAAAAAATATGAAATGGTAGTTTGACTCAGCCTACCACACACACATAAACTAACACTTGTAATTGCATATTTGTTGGCTGGCCGTTACTCAAGTATTTAAAACAAAGACACTGTAAAAACAACTATGTACATCAGCATCAAACACACAACCAAGCTTGGAGCAAATAAAATTTCTCACATATTCTTCTCAAAGACAAGTGAACACAAGGACATTCTGCAGCTTCATGGAAATGCAATTGTACTAACTTTATGTATTTGTGCACCTTTGGTGGCCAAGAATAAATATTGGCTTTCTCACCAAGTGAATAAATATATACATAAATAATTTTCCAAGGACTTACAGCCCTATTAATGGAACATTCAAACAATGACTTAGTTCCCAAACAGGTACAGGTGATCCAGCCTGAGCCAACTTCCGTCCAACCAGCTGTGCAGGACACAGAAGACAGTCATGCTGCCTCTCGTCCCACCACAGTCAGCGTCAGCGTCAGGCACACTGTTTAGTCATACTGTTGGGTCTACCATTAGGTCAAAAAGCCAGAACCCTTAACACTGAAATCTAAATGGCTGTCAACGTAATGAACACCTGCCACCAGGAGGCTCTTGATGTGAGGTGGCAGGTAGATTCAATTTGGAATAAAACAGACCCACTTGATGAAGCTCCACACATGCTCACCAGACTCGGCTGGCGCACACGTCTGTACCTCATTAAGTTATGTATCTGTTTGGGTTCTATTAGCCTGCCGTCAGATGTCTGTTCTGAAGTCTGTCTGCTAAGTCTTACAAAGTCTTTTCTCCAACTACTGAAGGCTGCTCAACCTATTTATACATAATAAATATGAATTCTAAAATATTTCAACCAGTGCCAAATAATTACCACAGAACTAAATGGTCAATTATATTAATTTACATAAATATCATAAATGATGCTGCAAAACGTAAATTTAGAACTTATTTCTTGCATCATGTAGAATTTTGCCATAAGCTGCTTGATGACTGCTTTTTAAGTTGTATTTATGACTAAAATTTTTCCTGAATGGCACTCAACATTGATTCAAATTATACCTTTTCAGTTATCAAAATATTCCATCCATATTTTACAATCAATAGGTTGAAAAAAAGTTTAAATAAATATATCCAGTCGAGTCCAATATGTTATATACATATTCCGTATTCGGTCTGCCCAGTGAGGCATCGACAGCTAAAAAGTCTCCTACTCGAAACTATTATTAACAGATAGGAATGGAATGTGAGGCTCAACAGGAAAATCACACCTGAATGGTTCTTGGGTGATGCAGATCTGGATTCATAATGTACTGAAATGAAATGTCCATTCTCCTATCTGTTAGTGGAAGGATGGCAGACTCAGTTCATAGACGACTGAGGTTTTACATTATATGGCCACTGAAAACTGCCACACAGCAAATCCTACAGCGGAACAAATGAATATCGAAGTGATAAAAGGCAGAATACTTTTTTGATCCCAGTCGCATCAAGTTGGTCTTTGTGTCATGAGAAGCACTAAGTTAGCTTCTGTCAATAGCCTATGATCCAAGAACTATTCAAAGTAGTGGCCTCTGTAACAGCTGCAAAATTAACAAATATAGAAAACCAACATATGCACGGACATTACTTCAAACACTAATACTGAAGGGTGTATACCATGTCAAATATCCAAAATATAAAATGTGCCTTCCTATACACAAATTACCAAAGTGCTATGACACATTACACTCACAATCTGAAATTTGAACATTATTATTTATTAAATGGTTACACTACCATTAAATGACTATACAGTATTTTATTTATAAGTCACACAAAAAGGCTTACCATTATAAAACAAATTTTTGCTCTCAGTTTTGGTAACTATCTTAGCTACTTTGAAAAGGAAAGAAAATTACGAAAAAAAGGGTTAAAAAAATATTGTCATGCATAAGTAATTCCCTACACATCACTGCTTGTGTGTGCTACAGTCGGCAGTGTGTAGTCACAAGTTCAGCGGTGCCTCAGGAAGGTACGTCTTTGCTAGTTTGGTACGCGAGTGTTGGGAGTCTCTGGGAACATAACAGTTGTTGTTGTTGTGGTTGTCTAAGGTAACGGGGGATTGGTTCATTGGACCGTGGAGTGGTTAGGGTAGTTTTAGGTCGCTGTGTTGGCTGTCCGTAACTGTCCGTGGTAAGGTCCGCGAAGTCACGATGTCAACACGCTGCTGCTGGGGAAACGAGACAATTCAGTATGGCCCTACCAGTGGGTGACTCAACACATCTGGGATAGGCCGCTTGGCCAACCATGTACAAAAATGGCTCTTATCACAAACAAAAAAATTATTTACATCAAAAAATCTATGAAAAATAATTGTGTTAAATGTGAATTTTCCACAATCTTTTCACATGCATAAATTAATGGTTACACCCTCTTCATCTTACAAAGTGAATCTCCTTGTTTTTTTTATTATTATTATTCTCATTATACCACTGTTAACTATAAAACATTAAAAGCCGAAAAAAAGTAGTAAGAAAACCATGTCTCTCCACCGCCAGTCATGCAAGAGGTCTAGACGTAGTACATGCTGCCCCTTGTGATGGGACGAAGCGAGTGTGGCCCCACCCAAGCCGCATCCCCACCTCGGTGCTGGGGTGGGGATGCCAGCCAGGCACTCCCCAGACAACCCTTTTGCTGCAGCACCTTGCGACTTGATCCACACCTCAAGCACCTCAAAGTTTGGATAACCTGGCCATGAGGTACACTGGGAGGGTGAGTGACAGGCTCTTGTGCAGGACAAGGTACAGATGCCAACAAAACATCACAAATACCCCAAGGAAGAAATATAATGACCTTAAGTCACTCTACATAAGCTGCAGCAAATGGATTGAGGCAGTTTGTCTATCTGTATGCAGGTTACGCTGTCTTCCTACAAATACTGACGCAAAAAAGATCCCCATAGACTGAATCTAAATGCAGAGCAGAAACAGATTTCTGGAGGACACTTTTAAGATTATTAGGTAAATAAAAATATAAATACAATAAATAGAATAAAATATAGTGATTCGAGATATGTCTTCCTAGGTCAAACTCTGTTGAATCCTAATGTGTACTTCTGGCAGTGACTTGAAAGGATTTCTCATTGAAAAATGGAAAGTATCATTGCTTTTCTGGAACCAAAAACTGAAAAGCTTCAAGAACCTTGGAAAAGAGTGGATTCTAAGGCCTCAGGTTGTTGTTTATTTATCTATTTTCTCTGCAGAGCAAAGATCGTGATTTATACGGATGAACATCAACACTAGAAGTGGCCATCAGAGTGTATCTGTATATTAAACCTAACTGATGCACTCCCAAGAATAAAATGGGATAGCTATTAATTTATTAATTTTTTCAACTTAAACATTGCACCTGTAGTATGCAGTACAAGAATACAGTGCAGTGAGAAGAGAAATGTGGAGACTTAGTTTAGGGGGAAGGGGACTGTGAGCAGACATAAAAAAAAGTCGTCGTTCTGTCATGGTCATCTCATCAAGTGAAGTCAGAGAAATAGGCCAACAGTGTCAAAAACTGAAATTTAGCTTCAAATACCATTACTCACGTCCTTCTTGTCTTCATAATGAATCTTCTCAGACTGCTACCCTTTTATTATCCTCAATAAGTGCATATTCCAAAACTATTTATTTATGCTACAAAACATGCTTTCTGAAAAAAAAGTAATATTACTTTTCTTCAATATTATATTGTAAACATAAAATCTATGTGAGACATCACTTATTGTGAGAATCCATGGGAAATCAAGAATTTGTTCATATACATAGTGTCAGGTCTTGCACATGAAGCTGTGAATATTCCATTGGCCTTATGACAACTTCTAGAAAATTTGTCTTCCTTTGTACGACAATCCTTCCTTTTTTCCTCTAAGTACTACAAATCTTGAGTGCAAATGATATCCAGGTAAAGTTAATGAATCACATTTTGTCCTCAGTCTATCACTGCACATGCTGTATATCATGAGATTCCTTTTGCCTCATTACACTGTAATACCAATAACATACCACACGGCAAAACTTTTCTGCCAAGCCAACACAGACAGTACATGCTGATGATTAAGTTATGAGATGTCCACAAAGAGTGGAAGATGAGCAGTGTCTGGCCTGTTACAAGCTTACATAACTGCTCAAGGTTTAGGACATCGCAGACTTCAAGTGCTGCAAACAACCTACTTCAGGTAAATGAAACCGGTTCTTCTTACCATGGGAAAAAAAATACTATGCTTGGTTCCTGCTGCAGCCAGCATGTAGAGGAAGAAAATACTTCACCAAATTAAGTTTCCCAATGAAAATAAAGAAGTGTGTCATTTGATGTACAATTTCAATTTAGACATTAATAACTGATCAGTAAAATTTAGATTAAATACAATTGTTTAAGTCAAACATTTTTGCACACTGTATTCTCTTTCCTGGTAAGGATATCAGACTGATGATTTGAAGGTTGATAGCAATGCTTAATATCTAAATGTCCAGTTTTCTCTTCAAACGTATATATCAGTTTTATCTAAGAGACAAATTCCATTTCTCAAATTCACCTCCAGCAAACCACAATGGTAAAGGTTGGAGTGATTCAACACTAATCTAGAAAAAAAAAAAATACTGAAAAAAGTAGGAAATATTACCACTATACATCCCAAGTCATCCCATGAAAGCCAGACTCCTCACTACCTTCCTCCTTGCAGTTAAAAATAGTCAGATGAGAAAAGTGAAGAATTGTTATACCACAACCTTCCTCAATGCAGACTCACAAGCCGCCACCAAACCCTTGTGACCACATTACTGTCCATGTGAGTGGCTGTCCCTGAAGGGTGAGAAGAATGATGTTCCATGCAAGTTACACTACTGACGCACCAAGCCAGAAGACACAGGACACTACCGCTAGCATGCCATGTGTGTCCCCGCAACATGCTACTATTTATATATCACAGATATCATTATCACAGCCTGTCAGAGTAACACCTAAACCTTAAACAGTACAAAGACACACACAGTCAGCCTTACACCATACTGGAATGATTCTCTCAAATACAAACATCATAAAAAATATACATGTGATTATGCTGAGTACATTGAAAATACATTGATTAATTTATGCATGCCAAAGATGTATTGTATTTACAGATAACAGCATGCTGAACACAAATATTTCTTTTTAAAACAGAAAAAAATAACACTTCTACAACCTCTTTATACATCCTATCATGCAAATTATAAAAAATCACATATTTACATTACTTTACTGTGAACTGTCCCTTTTGACACACTGTGTTACTGTGATAAGTTCACATTCTCAAGTGAATATTCTTTAAGAGAGAGCAAGTAGAGCACGAGGCCAATGTTATTAAAGTAGCCTTCAATAAATACTTAAATATAACCACTAAAAGTATCATGAGTGTAGGGAAATACTTACTAGTATAATTCAGTAATAAAAAAAAAATTAACAATAAACAAAATCAATACAGCTAACAATTCTTCAAAGCAAATGTAACTTTAGGGTTATAATAGTCCCTCTAGTGCAGTGCCCATCCCTATCAGCCCACGATAACCCTCTCCTCGTACCTCTGCCTCAAGCCGACTCAACTCTGGTCGTCAATGCGGAGTCTTTTTCGACCTGAGTCTGCCTTGTCGTGGGGGTCAGCCTCCATCACCTTCAGTCTGGAGCCAAGCACCTCCTGCCCATGCAACACCTGCACATGGGAGAAAAAGACAATAATATGAAACAAATATACATGTTATTAATACTTCCTTTCACATACTGTAGCACTCTTCCCCTTGCATCAGCTTAATCCATACTCATATACACTCTCTTAGTCATTTCACTTTCTGCTATTTTCGATGTGGCTACCAGACTTTATTTTTTTTTAAACTTTTTTTCCTTACACACACTAATTTTCCCCCAATTATGACTGGTTAACTTACATACATTTATGTATTTATATATATATATATATATATATATATATATATATATATATATATATATATATATATATATATATATATATATATGCGTGTATGTGTGTGTGTGTGTATGCATGAAAGAAAAATCTGTTTGTCTGATAAATAATTAACCTTCTGAAACTCAGCACAAGTACACCCCCAACCTGCACTCACCACTATGGCCTTGTCTGCTGATTCTTTGGAGGAGTATTTAGCATACCCGAAGGTCTTGCCATTCAACATGTAGATGTCGATCAGGTTTCCGAACCGACCGAACACGTCCTTCAGTGCATAGATTGGAGGAGGTGAAGGATGGCACACGATGAACAACCTGCAGGAAAGTTATGATAAAGGATGCCCATGACACGGGAATACTACACACACACACACAGACATACACATTATGACTTAAATAAAAGATAAGGGTCAACAAGTTTAATATATGATCTGTGTTTAACTAATGTAGAAAAAAAATTATTAAAAAAGGTCACCAATGAATGTCAGACAATTGTGCCTCACCTCTCAGCCACTGCGGAGTCGACAGGTGCCAGGGGCTGTGGGGGTGGTAACTTGACAGAGCAGTAGGAAGGGTCATACGTCTCACCACCTGCTATCTGGCCGGGGCTGCCTCCAATGTTATTCACAGTACTCTGACCTGAAACATAAAAAAAATAAAATAATAATAAAATAAAATAAAACAAATTACTTAGTCATCTCACAGAAAGCAGTAACATCAACTTTGACAAAGGACGTGAAATCTTGCAAGTGATAAGGTTAATGCACGTAAAACACAGCACAACCTATCTTACATGACACAGTAAATGCAATCCTATATAGTAAGCCCCAGACACGTACCTTGGCTGAGTCCTGCAGCTTGTATAAGGGAAGTGGCTTGGGCAATAGTCTCAGCCAGCTGGGCCAAGTTTTGTTGTATGTTACTGTTGGGTTGCCCGCCAGTCAAGGCTGGTGGAGCAGTGGCAAGGGCACTGGGAGGGCTGCTACCCATGTTGCCGTTGTGGGGAACTAGGGCACCTGACACACCCCTTGGCAGCCCAGCATAGGGAGGACCTCCTGGGGCTCCTGTCATCATGGGGGGAGGACCTCTGTGTGGGAGGGAGATCAGGAAAATGAGACGAAGGTTGCTGATGGGGACATTCACATTGCACTTATTTTAGACTATAACTATCAGCCTACATTAAAAAAAAATTAAAATAATTGCATATAGAAAACTAAGCAATTGGTGTCACTTACGGAGGCATATCATGGCGTGAGTCGAACTTGACGATGAGTCTTTGACCGGGAGGATACTCAAAACCATGCAGCTTTTCCTTGGCATAGGTGGCAGACTGGATATTGTTATACACCACGGTTGCAACGCCTCGGGCCTGATGGTGGAGTGGATTTTGATGTGGCGTCCAAGGGAAAGGAAAGCACTATGGCAAGATATATAGTTATGCTAGTAGGAGGAAGGATGTGCTAGGTAGTTGGGATAGAGAACACAGTTTGTGGGGTTGAAATAAGTAAAGTTCACACTCTCTCTCGATGTGTTCTCTCTCTCTCTCTCAATGTGTTTTTTCTTTTTCCTGATGTGTTTTCTCTCTCTCTCTTCCTCCCCCGATGTGTTATGCTGAGTTTCTTTATGTGAGACCACACTGTCCTCTGAATTATGTTTGAAAAATCATATTATTGTTAAGTAATCAAACCAAAAAATGTAACACTAAGCAATCTTCACTTCACTGCCTTGTAGGTTTACCTGGAAACTGAAGTCTTTTCAGTGTTTGTATTCAAAAATTTGTAATCTGGGTTTGGAAAGTATATAATAAATTTTGTACAATATGATCTCAGTGATAAAGTTGAGAAGTAGTGATTGGAATGATTGGAATCCACAAAGAAGTATCTGATTGGTGCCAAGAGGATAGATTAGAGAAAGGCAAGATTATAACCACAGCCAAGAGCAGCTGATAAGGATTTAAACCCATCTTATTTTAATCCAACACAAACCTAAAGGCTGGTTAAAGTGCAACAGCTCAACATCATGCATGAGTCCAGTGCCACCAAGAGTATTACAAGAGTGTCTCCACCTCAGACCAAGGATGCCTCTATTAAGGTCTGTCAGTAGACATAATGAGCTCCATGAGTGTTATTATTTAGAACATCAGGGCAGTGCAGAAAAAGATTAAAAAAGTTATCATTATGAAATACATCATAGGGATTATACATGATACCCACAGCTAAAAGTACTGCATTATTTTTTTTTTTATGGAAGCAGTTTTTAATACACTCAACCCATCGTGTCTATTACCACACCCATGGATCCAAAATTAATTAAGAGCTGGAAAGGGGAAGAGAGATCATAAAAGCATGTGTGTCCACAATCTAACATCACCTTTGCCTTGAGGAGAATACAGAAGGAATAAATTATGAGCGTTAAGCAGAGAAGAAAGAGTTCAACTTCAACCTTCACTAATAGAAGCAGCTCAACACACACAAAAAAGTGACTCATATTTCAAACACTATACACTCATTTACCCTGAACAGAAGACAACAAACTCTTATTAACAGCTAGAAAGGAGAGTAAGGAAATAAAATAAATTCACCACAAAATGAAGACAGGCTGCACTTAAACTCTATTGTATACATTGACCCTTCCTTACTTAGCCTTGTGATCCCCACCCCTTCATCCCCTTCAGTGTTGGTGAGACAGGGTGAGGGTGACCCAATGGCACCACTATAACATACACAAGGATGGAAGAAATACGCAGTTCCCCATGGCATACATTATCACTAAGGAAATGATAAAAGTTTGCTGCAACAACACACGTATTGAGAGGAAAGATCACCTCTCAAAACATGCATCCAGCAGTGAAGGAAAATTGAAGGAAAACTGTATCTTTCTTTCACACTTGCCAGGCTGTCCAATGCTAACCAAGCTTCCTCCTCCACCACCACCACCACCACCAGCTTGAATAAGAGGAAAACATAGCTTCCTGTGGACAACTAAGAGCTCAAGAAGGTAGGCTTAGAGGTGTAGTCAAGCTAAAGGAAAGTTATGTCAGGAGAGTGACAAAAGTTATTTTCATGTCATGGGGAAGTGGTGTTCTCTCTATGCAGTGCAGTCCCCTGTTTGTTTCAAGTCTCTAGTTCCCTCACTGGGCCATTTGTGCCACTTTCCCCAGCAGAAGCAGCTAAGGCAGATCATGTCAGTGAAGTTGTTGTTGGCTTGGACCTTTAAAGTTCATCATTAAAGTTAGCAAATAACTCTAGTTTTCTAAGCATCAAAGGGCATCAATCTAGCCATGTTGTTCCCCTTAGTAAGTAAATCTAAATGTTTTAGTGTGATGAGCAGCAGATGATGGGATGCCATTCACACCTGACTGCATAAGATATTCTTGTAGGCAACACAAGGACAAAGCCTCACACCAAACAAAGAAAATATACTTCTCCACATCAATTAAAACTATATATTCATGAGGAGTTTTACAGAAAAAGTGGCACAAATAATGCAGATGAGGTATGTGTGTGTGTGTGTGAGTGTACACTGAATATTATTACATCTCCCTGCCCCATAAAGCACTCCTGAAACACCAACACTAGTGCCCCTCCCCCCCTGCCTTCCCCTGCCCTGCAGTGACACACGAATGATAGTATACCTGACCAGACTTGTGGTCTTTCCTCAGGTCGCAGTAATCAAGACCGGGGATAAGGTCAAACAACTTCCAGAGCTGGTCCTGGTTGAGAGTGGGCGAGGCAATAACAGTCAGCCGCGTCACACCCTCGGGGTTTAGCCCACTTGTGTCCACTGTAGGAGGTCGGATGTCAGCAATCAGTTGTGTCATTGGTCAAGAGCAGCCACACATGGGTTAGCAAGTAGTAAGTCTTCAAACTGTGGTAACTTCTAGAAGGAACACTTGGTTTTATAGGAAACAAGGAATACATATATATTGCAATTAAATGCTCTGTGCAGATTTATAATGCACAGGAGAATGACAGCCTCTGATAGATTATATAAAAGAAATTTTAACTTCACTGTCTCACTGTGGTGGACTTACTCTGCTGTTCCCTTCCCTCCTTTATAACGACTATTCAGCTGCTCAAACTATGCCTGCAAACAGACTTTCTCTACATCTTTTGATAATAAGACCAATTTTTTGTGAATATGTTCTCCATTAGCCTAAGTGTGCATATGTTTGGTAACAGCATAGAAATGAAATACTCCACTGAGTGTGTTACACGGCCACTCCTGATCTACTGGCAACCTAGTGTGTAACAAATAAACATGGATAATATGATTTTCATGTTGAAAACTAAACATCCATTATTTTAACTTAAATTTTGTTCTTTAGTTTACCAACATGAGCTGTTTGATTAGGTGAGCCAAATATTCAAACGTCAGTGTGTTTTGATGAGCCACAAAAGAAAGGCTTAGGCTTGGCAGGCTAAACCTGACTGAATTTTTATCCCTAGATATATCTGGCCAAAGTTTTGGTTTCTATGGCAAATAAAACTCCCATTAGAATATGAACAAATAGAAACTCCATACATAAGATTCATTAATGACTGAGGGTGCTTTTAAAGTGCAGTCTAGTTAAACTAATCTGTGTTACAGCTTTGCCAACAGTTAATGGCATGATGAGAGTATAGCCATAATTCTTTCTGAACTCCTATACATTAGTAGCTGAGTGTATCAATGGACAACAATAATGCCAATATACAAGGTCCAGCATCCTACATGGCCCTACGAACAGAGAAATTCCTCGGGAAGAAGATAAAGCCAACCACAATGAGTAAGTAAAAATTATTATACGGTGTCTGAATTAAAGTGTATTCTTGATAATCTTTTTTTATAGATTTTAGACAAGGAATACAGGACTGTTTCCTTTCACTATGAACCAGAGTCAGTATGAAGTAAGGCGTGATTGATCCACATTTTACAGCACAGGAGCAATGGTTATTTATAATAGGCCATTTATACTGCTGTTAATCAATTGAAATAAAAAATATATAAAAAAACAAATGTTATACAAAATACCATTGAATGTTGTGTAATTAATAAAATATACGTCTATAAAAGTAAACCTTGTTATAAAAAAATTTCTAAGACCTCTACTAAACTACTTCAGTTCTCAAGGTACATCATACAGAGAAACAAAATTAAATTTATGTCAAGAAATAATAGTGCTTGCTTTGATCTACATTACAGAAAACTCAGCACTGTTACTCTCAAGAGAACAACAATACAATTATGCTTTTCAACAACTATAAATGACTAAAGCATTCTAAGAGTCAGTTTATAAGATATCCAATCTAACAAGGTGAAGGAATGCACTACCAATTCAAAGAGTTACACAACACAAAGCTATGATGACTGTGGACAACTTCACATCCCCAGAGTCAAACTGCAAGTCCATAAGTGTCCTGGTTTGGGGGGCGTTTTGGGGGCGTCACTAACTAACACCTACACCAGCGTGTGTGTCCAGTTGTGCGCACATGCACACACACGCAGACACACTCACACACACATGCAAATACACACACCTAGGATCCACCCTTTACATTCTCCACTGAAACAGCTGTCTGTAAGTGTGGAAACCACTCACTTCTCAGGTGAGTCATGTCACAGAGTGGCGAAAGGCTACAGAAGGAGGAAAACACGGACAGTTGATGGCAAAAACACATTGTGTAAGTAACAAACACAAAATAACCTCAGCTATTCATGTGTTAATTGAAGAATGCACTTGAAACGGACATTTTCTGTAAGCTATGTTAATGTACACACTGGTCTGCTGATTGAAGTGACATTCACTCCTAGGATGGATGAGTTGTAACAATAAATAAATCCTGGTACTTTCCTACACCTACAATAGTATTTACCCATCCACCTCAAAAACTAGTGTCAAAATCTATCCTAGTAATATGGATGAAGGCAGCTTCCTGAGGTCTCACTGGCAATGTAATTAAAATCTGAGAGAATCAGCAAAACCATGTTTGAAAGCATCATGGTATAATGATTCCTAGCAAGGATGGTTACAATTACACTTTTGGTGCATTGTTCTACAACATGAAGAACCAGTGTTGCAAATTATCTAAAAAACACACTGACCTTAACACCAAGTATGAGTGCATTCAACAAATTTAATACCCACTTCAAAGGGATAAAGTACCTCAGTGTGATGAACAATTCTACCTTCATTGTAACAAGATAATGCCTCATTCTAAGGTAAGTTTCATCATCCACTGACACTTCAGAACACTGCCTCATCAAGTATTCAACTTAAATCCCTTCAAACAGGCAAAAAACCCCAGCAGGAATCTATCAAACAAAACTTGTGTTTCCTGGCATCCTAGAACACTGCTTATATCTAATGAAAGTGATGTCTTTTCAAATCAACACAGAACATCATCTAATTAATTCCAAATCACCTAAAAAATGGTTTGATAGCAGCTGAGAGAATAAAATAACTATCAAGAAAATAGAACTTCTCTGGATATCAGGGAATGGCCGACAAACTAAGAAGCGAAACTTAACCCATTTCAGCACCACAAAGCAATGCCTAACAACACACACACACACACACACACAAACATAGACTATGGAATAACACCCTAATGAATCCAAATCAAGACACTTATCACACTTCCTGAGGTGTAGTGAGCCCAGCTTCCTCAACGCACTAATACCTCACACTTACTGTATGAGATTGCGTCGAAGGGAGAGTGGTGATTGTTGATGTGTGGAGTGATGGGACCGGAGGAGTAGCTGCCACCATAGCCCGCCTCACTCCCCCTCAGCTCCCCTCGCAGATCTCGGCCGCCACCACCGTCAAACTTTATACCTTCACTCTTCTGTGGTTTGGGGTCGGCGAACACTGGTTTAAATGTGCGTTCACACCCCTCAAACGCCTTGGCTGCGTGAGACATTCTGTGTGAGAGAGATAAGGCAATGAGGGAAGAGACTCTGGATAAACATGAGATTCAAATACTGAAATCAAGGGTATAAGGAATGCAAATTATATAATGTGGTTCCGGGGATATTAAATTTTTTTTCCATTTAAAAACACTGAGGTAGGTGGAGAGAGAGAAGGGAAAACAAAGATTCAGTTACAACTAATGGTAAAGAAAAAAAAAGTGGTATAATTATTTCATAGCTAAAATACACAACTAGATGTGTAGCAAACTCAAGTGAACATTTTGTATTTCTTTTTGAACCATGTTTCTTTCAATGTACAAGATGCTTACTAACTCATTATGGGAAGTGATGTTGTCAATAATTAGTCAACAGGTCAATAAAAAGCAATAAAAAAACAGATCAAAGCTGGCCCTCACCTGTGGTACTTAACATAAGCGAAACCCTTGCTGTCTCGTGTGTTGCGATCCCTCACGATAGAGACATAGTCAATGTCGCCAAATTGTGCAAAGTGTTCCCGCAAGTCTCCCTCTGACAAGGACTTGGGCACCACCACAAAGAGCCGTAGTAGTCGCTCCTCCTCATTCATGTCCCGCCGAGATCCTTGGTCACGGCTGTCACAAACATTATAGTAAAGAGAATGCCAACCACCAGTCACAGATAGCAAGACATACATATAATTTCCTTTTCTTATTTACATCTTAAGTGCATTGAAACATTATAAAATTAACCTAAAGCTCTGAAAATATACTGTAGACATAAAAATCGTGGGCTAGACGGTTCCAATTTTGTATGTGCATATACCCCATTAAAGGCTCTTTCATCCTGTGGTACTATTAGGTCCAACCACGGAAGAGTAGGAAAGTGTTTCTATATTAAAGCCATTCACACACAACACTGCATCTGTAACTGTCTTTGCAATGCTCCACAAGAATAGCTGTCCTACTATTCAATCCTCAAAACCTACTATGTACTCAACTAAACTTTGATAAAAAACAAGAGGGGAGAGAATAGCAATAAAAACGACACTCTAAAGGTGATGTCTAATGGAGCAATTAATATTACGTCAACAAAATTTATCACTGCCACAAGTTCACTACGGCAGTTAAGAGAGTCTGGGAACGACCTATTTTTTTTTTTTTTTACCAGTGAGGAATAGTTCTGGTGCCTTCATAGTTCCCTCGGCAATTACCTACAATGTACCTGTGTGCAATGAGAACCTTGAGGGGTCTTGGGTGGCCTCCAATACACCGGCCGTTCATTTCCTCCATGGCGGTGGCAGCCTCCGACGTTTTGGAGAACTTAATGTACGTCACACCTGAAATGTAGGATCACATTATGTACTGCTCTCAAGGACTTAGTGTTGCAGGTCATGTCTGTAATACCTTAACACAATTATATCATACCATTTTGGAAAGCTACATAAACATAATACGTACAGTACTAAAACACACCCACATGTGCTGTAACTTGTATTTACTCTTGTCTGTACTGTACATGTGTAAATGTGTATGTACTATTTAGCAGCAAGTAAGAGTAGAGGTCACAGGAGATTAT
Source organism: Cancer borealis (assembly GCA_036785275.1). NCBI lineage: Eukaryota > Metazoa > Arthropoda > Malacostraca > Decapoda > Cancridae > Cancer > Cancer borealis. The sequence continues at coordinate 4,008 of JAXIVD010004382.1, read as the reverse complement.
GACCTATCAGCTAATGATGATTAACCGTAAGAGAACGATACAGTGAAGAGTATGTAAATATGGTATTTGTACTATTTCCTCTATTGACATTGGAAACATCAGTACATCAGCATTTCATTTCCTCTTTACTGTGATGGAAACATAAGATACACTGAACACTTTCCACACATAAGAATACAATAGCGTGAAAAAGGAAGGGAGGAAGGGAAGGGGAAGGAAGGGAGGAAGGGAAGGGAAAAGAGGGACACACATGGATTATATTCTCATAATTCTGTAATATTAGCTTGTATACCAAGTTGCTGCTGTCATAATGTTGAAATTAACTACATATAGTAAATAAAAAAGTCAAAACAGAACAGGTACTTTTTTTCTCTTTCTAGATCATATCAACATTCTGCTGATAGAGAAAGTTACGTAAACATAGAACAAAACCTAAGATTTCCAATGAACTTCACTTATGCATGGCAAGAAAAAACAAAAAATCAAATAGGAGTCATAAGTATTTCAAGAAAGTGTCTTTTTTTTCTACAAGCACGAAAAAAAAAAAAAATAATAATAAAAAAAAAAAATAATAATAATAAAAAAAAAAAAAATAAATAAAATAAAAAAACCCAGCAGCCCCGCAATTGGGACATCACATTGCATGAAAGTACAAGTGAAAGTGATTGCTCAAGCACAATGCAATCTAACCTGCAATCACAGTGCAATCATTTAGGGCTCATTACATCCAGCTCTGGCAGGAGAAAGTTTTCTGGAGCAGGAGCAGCAGTAATGATTGTGTGAGTGAGTGAATGAGTGTGTGTGTGTGTGTGTGTGTGTGTGTGTGTGTGTGTGTGTGTGTGTGTGTGTGTGTGTGTATCAAGCCCCCAGAATGATGCCAAGCAGAACACACACACACAGTCTCTAAGCAGCCCAACACAACAGAACAGTGAGGGAGCATCATAGCAGAACTGTGTTGTAACCTAAGAGTAGTAGTGCAATGTATAGTATAAACAAGTGGAGGAGGATAGATAGAAACCTCTTAATGCACACAAGTGCAGAGCAGCATGAGAAACACTGCCACACATAAGAAAAATGCATTATGACACAACATGGGATGCACACACGCGCACACACACACACACACAGGATGAAAGGCTATTGGGTAGGCTCCAATGGTACCTTAGCCAAGTCTCAATGTACACGAGTCTTGTCACGCACACCTGACATCATACTTTCAATTACATTACCTATACGTACAATAATTTAGACCACAATGATTCTCAACTTTTATATCTTTATTAAATATTGGTTCATCTTTAATGTGTATGTGTAAGGATATGATTTTTTCACAGGTATTTCTGTGGACTAAATACTTTATAATTTATTTATTTCCTAAGTTTATGGAGCACAAGCATTAGATAGATGAATGGATTAGATAGACACACTTCATACAAATCAAATTCCCATACACCACACACACACACACACCTCAAGAATGACTACCAAAAGTGGACAGCAAATCTTTAAAAATAAAAATCTAAATGAAGTTCTCAATCCTTATTTACAACCCTACATTACATAACATTAAGTGAGGAGAGTAAGGAGAGTGAGAGAGACTTGCTGAACCGCCTGGCAATGAGTAACAAGAGAATGAATTGAGTAGTAATCATGCATAAGTCCATCTAGATAAGTGTTTTGCCATGCTCTGTACTAGTATTAAGTTACCCTCAGTCCTAACAGCTGTTGTATGTCATAGTCATCAATGTAACAAGATCATTCTTAATATAAATAAATAGATAAATAAACTGAACACAATATCCTACAACACAATAGATGATGTAATACTTCGTTGCACTTCACAAAGCAGCATTATAACATTGAGAAAGATAAATACATATACATAATTAATACAACATTGCTGTCTGAATACACACCACACTGTAACCTCCGCACCTGTTTCACCAGACTCTTTAAATGCATCTAAATATATATATGATGGACAGCATGCCTCCCTCTGATTCACTCTAGAAGGGGTGTGACAGTTCATATATGACAAGACAGTTTAGATATGATACTTGGCCACCAGTGAGTTCTGTTCTGTTCTGTTCTGCACACCTCCTTATGCTCTCCCTCCCATACCACCACCACCACCACCACCTGCCACCATCTATCTCAGCCTCTAATGGTGCTTATCATAACACTGGCAGCAGATGTGACTTTAACATGTAACTTTGATTCCACCTCATGCAACGTTGACTCAATAACTATTTTAAAGCCATCATGGTAATTATATCCTATGTGACATGTAGTAGTTTTATTGTTGTTATTATTCTATATCCTCTTGATGAATTAATCTCTCAGTCTCTCTTAAGGGTGATATAATACCTGCACTTCCTTGTACAGTACTAGGAAATTGACCTAAGCTAGTGATGGAAGAAATAATGAGAAAAAATATATATAAACAAAACCAACTGATATATGCTCATAATCATAAAACAGGTTATTCTACCTTTCTAATCTAACATAGTTTAACTTCCTTTACTGATCTTGCCTTCACTCACTTCATCCACAAGGCCTCAAAGTGGAAGAAAGTTATACAATGAGAGAGAAAGAGAGTGACAGAAAGCTGTTTACAAATCACCCTTTAGACTTGCATGTGCACCACACACTTTTTGCAGAGGAAGGAAGGAGCAAACAACTCTCTCTCTCTTTCTCTCTCTTCCTCCTACCAGTCACAATCATTATTCCCTCCCCCCAAACACACACACACACACACACACACACACACACACACACACACACACTCATTATTTGTGGGCGATGATTGAGTTGCGTAAGACGTGACTGGATGAGAAAGTAATCTAGTTTCTCTCTCTCTCTCTCTCTCTCTCTCTCTCTCTCTCTCTCTCTCTCTCTCTCTCTGTTACCATGAGCAGCAGTGTGTGTAAGATGAGGTGGTGACAAATAACACTAAGGAGACCAAGATAAGTCATGCACCTGTAACACTAGCTCATAAAGGAAGCTGAGAGAGAGAGAGAGAGAGAGAGAGAGAGAGAGAGAGAGAGAGAGAGAGAGAGAGAGAGAGAGAGAGAGAGAGAGAGAGAGAGAGAGAGAGAGAGAGGGAGAGGGAGAGGGAGAGGGAGAGGAGAGAGAGAGAGAATAGTATTATTGGCACAGAAGTTAAAAATTAGATCAAAGAGTCCTAGTGAAATAAACAAGAATGGGAAGAATGTTACCAAAAAAAAAAAAAAGGAAATACCACCACCACCACCACCACCACAACAACAACAACCACAACTTTATAGACCAACAGCACCTGGCAGAGGCAATAGTGATACCAGAGAAAGTCTTTTAGTTGTAGACACTACCACTACCACTACCACCACCACCACCACTGACCTACAAAACATGACCTATATAATTATAAACAGTCAAACACAATTATAAATACCTACATATAATTATCATTCACTTTCCTTCCTGTTCCTCCATCCCAAACCTCACTTGATACACTTATATATAGTTTAACAAGCTGAAAATACTATATATTCTGTTTCATATGTACTTGTCTCAGTAAGTTCGATCAAAAAATTCCTTTACCTTTCTTGATGTTTTTCTCAATTTCCTCCTCTGATATTTTTCCTTTTAATCAGAACTTCACAAGCACTGAGTCTTTTTGAAGTGGGAGGTTTTCAATTTCCTTCGACCTGAGCCTCAAGAATCACTCGCCCAGCATCAGCTTATGGGGATAGCATAGCATAACCTAACCTAACCTAGCATAGCATAGAAAATAATAGTAATGCAACAGTAAAGTAAATATGTGGAGGACAAAAACGATCACAGTTGTCTAAGTAGAGGCTCTCAGTCCTATCTTTCACAATCACCATCTCTATCAATCAATCAATCATTCTTTTCAGTTGTATTTTATAACATGGATGGAATACAGATATGTACTACTTCAAATTACTGTGTGTGTTTCAAGGACTACACAATGGTGATAACAATACAACTGGGGATGGATGCAAT